>PXIH01S0001078.1:34791-52714 GCA_003024985.2 Euperipatoides rowelli
ACTGATTGATTTTTTTTCCTCCTCATTCCACCCTGGAACTTTCTTAGCTGTTTTTTTAACAAAGTTTTAAAACAAAGCTATCTGGATTTTATTTAAACTACAGATTGCCTAACACAGTTTACCTGTATATATTTAGTTGAAAAAAAAAAAAATGGCAATTCTAGTTAGATTTTTATTCTTTAGTGTTGTATCAGTCAACCATGAAAATAACTTTTCTTCAGTTTTAAAATGGTATACAGAAAAAATCAGAGCTATTTTATTTTATTAAAAGAAAATACATAAAAGATTTTCAATTTCAGCAATCTATTGTTTTTTTTTTTAATAGTTCAAACTTAAAGTGAACATTTTTTTTTTCCCTTTCTTTTAAGAGTAGGAATTTCTAAACTCCTGTTCTAAACATATTGTTTTCACTAATGTTGCTTTTCAGGTACCATAATAGTTTTAATTAATTAGGTGAATAATTTTTAATCTGGGGCACATTTTTTTATGTGTGTTTACTTCAATAACATGTAAAACATTTAAGTGGTCTTGGGTGAAGATCTGAATCATAGATAAATAATAAAATAAAAAAACATGAACTATGTTAGTGGTACTCGTGACATTCTAGAATATATACAGCATCTTCCGAAGATCCATTGACTTAGTAGCATTATGTATGTATCACATTACTATATATATTACTATTGTACTGCACCAACAATTGTTATGATGCATACAGTAGTTGGGATGTTATTTTTCATAAAGTTTCTATCTACTGTATATACTGTGTATTAGAAATGGGACATTGAAGGATTAACATCGATGTCACATTAAATAGGCTACATTAAAAAAAAAACATTAATAAATATTTAAAGATTTTTACTTGATAAACGTATCTAAGGCTCATTGTGTTTTAGCCAATGTTTTTCTGATATCACTTACAAATTAAAGGTCTGCTTTAGATCTAATTTATTTTAATAGTTTTTTTTTTGCGATCAAAATTTCCCAAAAAATTCTTTCTTGGAGGCATTTTTTATATACAGTATATATAAAAATATCAGCAGAAAACAAAACGTCGATGTCAGGAAAACATCGACCTCTCAACTCTTATCAACTTCTGACCATGGATGTTTGCCAAACATCGATGTTCAATGTCCATCCCTATGGTGTGTATACAGCATATAATACTGAAATATGTGTGTACATCACACATTCAAAGAGAGTGTGTGGCATGCCACAAACATAGTTTTTGGGAAAAGAGAAAATAAAGTTTGATTACCGGTACCATTTAAAAAAAATATTAGCAACAATGTTGATTAATGAAATATAGATAACATAAAAGAATGTACATTTATCACTGTGCACAGCTTTCTGTTTGTTCGCTTAAAGAAGATAGATTTCCATGGAGGCGCCGAGTAATTTTAGTCAAAATAATTTTAAAATAGATGGATACTGCAACAGCTGGATTATTTATATATATTTTTAGGTACAGTATATTTTGAGAATTAAGCATAATAATAATAGTAATGCACATTTTAATAGCTTTTTTTTTAAATTTAGTTTAGGTTTCTCAAGATTCTCTTAAAGCCTAATTCAATAATATTTTTTAAATTTTATGGTGGACAAGTCCAGAATTTAATAAAAATTGTATTATAAATTAATATAAATAGGATATAGTAACTAAGATGGGAAAACCAAAATCAGTATTAATAGGATCTAAACATCTTGGCATTCCAGTCTAATATGCTTTTAAAAAAAAATTGCCTTGTAAGAAATTAAAGATAAAAATGTGTGCCTTTTCTTGCCATTAGGTATATACTGTATATTTTTGTGTAATGAAAATGTTATTACATTCCACTCTAGCACTTTTTTTTTTTTAAAAAAAAAAATCCATAACACTTTCTTGAATACACACAAAAAAGTAATAAAAATTTATGTCTCACTAATCATACAGTATGTATAATACTGTATCCTAAAGTAACCAGATTTTGTTTTAAGTGGCACAAATTGGCGAGCAAGGTTAGTGATGTAGGTAGGCTAATAGGTAAAAAAAGTGGTCAGGTATTTTTGACAATTTCTAACCAGGTTTTGAAATCAGGGGAACCAATTTGGGGGATGGTACGCTTTTATCAGGGAAAATATATTAGGAAATATCAAGATATTTTTGCGCAAATTTAAAGATTTCATTAAAATAAATCACTTACCATGCCAAGGGCACTTCGTTGTCTATATAGTGTAATCGTTTGGCCAAAAACCACATTGTTAATACTCGGATTTTCGATGAAAACAGCCGTTTTACATAACCTAACGGAGGCAAATCTGCTCAAATGTCACGTGGGAAAAAGGAGGGAGCAGTTTATCGTTCTGCACTAGCCAATAGGGTTTACTTTTATTATTTTTAAATCACTTTTTATTGCAATAAAATTCATAGATTTCTGATGAAGGAAGGATGTATGACATCCACAAATCCTTCCTTCATCAAAAAACCTAGGGAATAAATAAAACAGCTTTCATGTAGCCTACTTTTAATATCTGCTTCCTCCTTTTTCCCACCTGACATTTGAGCAGATTTGACTCCGTTAGGTTGTGTAAAATGGCTGTTTTCATCACAAAACCGAGTATTAACAAAGTGTTTTTTGGCCAAACGATTACACTGAATAGACAACAAAGTGCCCTTGGCACGGTAAGTGATTTATGTTAATGAAATCTTTAAAAAAATCTTTATTTCCTAAGATATTTTCGCTGATAAAAGTGTACCGTCCCCCCCCCCCCCAATTTGACCCAAAGAAAGAAAATTCAATAAATAGAATTCAAATCTTGTTTAGCTGGGGTTTTTTTTTTTCATTGTAAAAATTGATTCTTAAAAAAAAACAGCTATTAAGTGCAACTAAGCTAGTTATAAAATTACCAGTGAAAATGAATTGAAGACATTCAAATTTTTTCACCTATAGCAGCCCATTTTCTAAAAATTATTTTAAAGGATCCAATTGATATAAAAAATTATTCAATCTAGAACATTTGTTTGATACATACAGTACCTGTCATCATTTCGATGTTAGGGGAAAAGAATCGTACGAGAGGTTAAAAACTGGAGATTTAAATTAAATATACAATCTACATTTTTAGTCACGTTAATTTGTTCTTTACAATCCTAACTTTAACACAACCCTGAACCCTAACTCCAACTACGTATTAAACCCACTATGCCCCAACCCTATGATAATGAAGGGGTAAAATAATCCTTTTTTTTTTATCGTTTTCAAGACTTTTGCTAGCACTTCTGTAATGACGAAAAATGACAAATATATGCAATGTCAAAAACGCGGTTGAAACGGGTTATATTTGTCAGTATTTAGACACTTCTAGAATCATTTGAGCTTGACACTAGGTGATTGGAGAATAGTGCAAACAACATTTAACCTTGAAAACTTCATTTTTACTTTTGATTTTAAAACGTCTGTGCTATACATTTAGATTATTTTTATAATTAGAACATATTGTGCAAAGGCATTACACATTAAAGGATAGTAACAATGTTCATTTTGGGTGTTTGGTCACCTTAATTACACTTGAATCTAATAGTCGTTAAAATGAGTTATTTTGTGTTTTAAAACATCAAAATGGTTCCCCCATTTGCTTTTTCATGAATAAGTCTTCTTTCAAATTGATTTACTTTTCAGTTATTTGGTCATTTCTTTAGTTTTTTTAATTTTTGTTGCCTTAACTATTTTTAATATTTAATTTCTTCATGATCTCAGATTAATTTTCTATTACTAATTCAATTACTTAGATCAAAACAACTGGCCAGTAAAATTATGTTTTTATTTGTTTTCACAATTTCTTACCTTATGAGGTTTTTTTTTTAATAGCAACTGATCATTTTGGCCATTTTTTTTTTAAATCTCAAAATGATTACTTAATCCACAGTAATATGAAAGAATAAGATTGTTTACAGTCTATATACAATACCTATTCCTTTATTACACTGTGTCATTGAACTTTCTGTGACATTTAATTCAAACCAGTTTTCTGGTATTTTTTCCATTGGAACAATTTATGCTAAATAATACATGTACAGTATATAGTGATAATTGTTCACTTTTATATTTCAAAAAAAAATTTTTTTTAAAAAACAAACAAACTTTATTCTAATTTGCCTTATTTTTCACTCCAAAGTGCCAAACATTAGCCACAAAGTTTAGGAATGTTGAAGAGGGGCCAAATAAATATTGTTTGAATATAGGCCTATTCTAGGAGAAATATATATTTTTTCACTTTCAAATTTAATTATTGATATTTTTTTTTTAATTATAAAAGTTTTTGTAGCATTAGTATAAATTTATGATAAATATTAATGACTCTGATCATTCTGTATACCATATAAATATATATATATTCAAGTCCTTGCATTGCTTATCAAAACCTAAATTAATCCTTACCTCTAAAGTATAGTCATAATAGGAATAATGTTTTTCCAACCTTAATTAACCAACATTCTCCCAACACGGCTACAATAACATTCTAAAGTCTCATTTCAATGAATTTTTATCAGTTATTAAAGAAAAACGAAATTTAACGAAACAGTTTTACTTAATTGAGACTAATATTGGTTTTTTTTTTACTAAAATAGGACTCCAAGGGATATAATTTTTTTAAGGACTGTTCAAACATCTTCATTGAGTTGATTCTTTATAATGTTAACATCTTTTTCAATTACTTGAAAGGGAAATTTCCCTAAACCATGGATCAAGTGAGGTCACCAGCCAACTTATTTTGTGTATTTTTCCAAAGTATGCATATAATGAATCGAGTGATCAAGACTTGCGGTCAGGGCTGTGGAGGCGGCACACCAAACCCGACTCTATTTTTCTTAATGTCTGACTCGACTAATAATTTTGTTTTAAATATGGCTCTCTTCCCCCCTCCCCCACATAATGTGCAAATTTCAATTGATCATGAAATTTATTTTCCTTATTCGAAATGAATATTATAAAGATATTTAAAAATTTATTGGCCGATAGTCAAATCTACCATTAAACGCCAATGTTGTCACTTTAGTAACCATATACAGTATGTTATTTTGAAGTCAGTCTACATTTCCGACTCCACCCAAAATTGATTCAGACTGCACAGCCCTGCTTGCAGTCAACGTTGAATGCATTCCCATGTTTTTTTGTTTTTTTTTTTGTCATTGCACACATGTGGAAAAGCACTACCAGCTCATGGCAATAGTCTAACTCATTGCTATACTGGTAGGCTACTTTTTTTTTATTTTTCAAAGAGAAATTGAAAAAAGTTTAATGCACTTAACTATAGTAACCAAGTTAATGTTGGTTAAATTTAAGATTTTTGAATAATTTGTTGCTATTATCTTTGTTTGGATTTAGTTGATCATTTGATGGTCAAACTAAAAATTAACCAAATTAGAGTTGAAGTGCTCATTGATTAAACTTTTTTTTTTAAAGTTACCAGTTATAGAAATTGTTAATTCTGATTTGCAGTTTTAGTAAACAAATCGAACTGGCACAACATTATTGCATTAGAATCGTTGCTCGGCCTTGCTTATTATTAGTGATATATGGTAACTCATTTCTTCAATTTTATAATGGCATATTAAGTTTTTTTTTTCCATTCTTCTACACAGTTCACCTGGTTATAAATTATGTTGTAAATGAATTTTTTTTATAAAAAAAAAGTCCCACTTAAAGGAAAGGTAAAATATTGTATCAAAATCTAAATCGTTTAGAATTTTCTTTTTCATAAGGTTAGTGAACATGAAATGAAATCATAGCATTGGTTATCAGTTGAAACTTTGTCATTGTTTTTACATTTGAACTATATAAAAAGGTGGCTATCACATTGAAGGCCTGCATGATGGTTTATACGTCAGCTTAGATTTATAACAAATTTACAAGATGTGATGTTTTGCAATTTTTTAATAAACAAGTTGTACTTTTTTTAAGATAAAAATGCTCTTTTCATTTTTTTTTCCAGTTTAGAAAGGTTGTTTTAAAGTACAGTGTATATTGGCTACAATCTAAAACTCGACAAATATTAAATTCTTATGCCACATTTTACGAATCAAGTTCAGATTTGCTAGTCAGTTTAGATTCACTGATTACCTGGCATCAATATTTTATGTACTAAACTTACGAGGTAAAACAAACTTAGTAAAATATATTTTACCAAGATTTAACTTCATTTAAAACAACAAACCTAATGTTAGACCTTCACCTGGTGTTGTAAAAGGTCTTCAGATAATAAATAGCTATGTTCCTAACAGGATTTGAAACTGCATGTCTGGGTTTACGATGCTGTCTTGATGTCAACTGTACCACCAAGACATCTATTAATATTAGCATAAAACATCTTGCATTCACTCTCAACTTGTTTTGTTATAAAACTGAACTTATTTTTATTAGCAAGCATTAGATTTTGTTGAAAAAGTTTACCTTTCCTCCATTGCATTCCATATATGATAAAATATTACGTTAGTCTATATTTGTCCAATAGATTCTGTATCTCTGCAATGAATTTTGCACAAACAAATTTTACATTAATTTTTTGAAATTGCAATATAGTAGTCTTTTTTTTTACATATATATTTATAATTGAAAACTTAATTTAGTCATGGAAAATTATTGTAAAAATATTTTTCACCCTGCCTGCAGTATATCGGCACACCGTACTGTAAATAAAAGGACCAATTTTCCTTGTATCCTTAAATGTATGTATATATTCATGAATATTATTTAAATTAAGATTTTATAAGTAAATTAACTTGAATCCTTTAAAAATGTAATCCCCGTATATGGTACTCATCAATTGAAATTCAAAATATTGGTTGGTTAAAGGATCTTTGTTTTAAAGGCAATATTATTTAATCATCTTTAAACTTTTATATACTTTAGCAGATGGGTGATTAAAACAGAGGCTAATAATTGGGCTCTACAACCATTCATAATCATATGCAAATACAAGCTTGTATCAAAATTGGAATTGGCACAAGCTTCAAACAAAAAATTTTTTATCCATCTGAGCAAGGTGTGGTTAAGGTTTGGATCCTTTTAGTCCATCGGGTCGGGGGTGGGATTAAGGATCATTTTTTTAAGTAGAGTTGTATTAACAATTCAATTACAGTACATTTATGACAGTTTGATGAGGTCGCTCATTAGACTAGTGCAGAGATAGGCAACCTGACTTGGTGCCTCCTCGTACCATTTTTGATGAGCACCCATGATTTTGCTAGTAATGCTAAGATTTTTGATATACAGTAAATATTGTTTACACATTGCAATTAAACTTATTTTTTCAATTTCTTAATTGAATGTACAGTAATAGCTTTGTAATTTAATAACATTAATAACTTGTACCAACAATTTTAATAGCTTTTTATTTGGTTTACGAGCCCTTAAGTTTTTTTTTTAAAAAAATTTCAAGGGCTTTGCGCCCTTGAAAGCATAATGGTTGCTCGAGTGTATATTACCATAAATAGGCCTACCTACGAGCATATAATTTTTTTTTTTTAAATCATCTAAAATCCTTTAAAAATAATCATTGAATTGTTAAATACTGAAACAAATCATTCTGCCATTATAGAGCACAATTCTTGCTCTCATGCTGGGCTCTCATGCTGGACTTTGAAAATACAGTAAATATATTTACAGATGCATTTTACAATCCATTGGAAAATTTTAATTTTTTTTTTTAAATCGCAAAAAAAAAAAATTAATTTCTCAGTATAACTGGTGGGTGGGGGTAATAAAATATTGCCTTTATTCAACCATTTTTTTGAAATCTATTAGAATTAGCAATGCAGGAAATTTGAACAAGTGACTAAAGGGTTGGGTAATTTTTTTAATTCCTATTGTATATACAGTCAATTTTATTTAATAAATCTTAATTTGATGATTATTATTTTAAGACCAAACTGTAATGGCATCAAAATCCATAATGACTAAATTTTGGATTCACATATAGACTTAACCTGGTTCACTTGAAACTGCAGCTAAATGATCAATTTTTTATATTCACCGGTAATCTTGAACAAATATATATATGAACAAATATAATATTTAGAACATTTTAAATACTATATAAAATAGGTAAATTCAAGCTGTTTGTTTTTTAAACTTTTTTTAGTTTGGTTATTAAATTCTTGGGTTTTGACATTGTTTTTAAATTCCTATGGTGGTGTATGTTGGTATTTGCCTTGTGTCACTTTTTGTCATAAAGGCTAATAATTGTCAAATATTCACTTGAAACAAGAAACAATGTATTAGAAAGCATGAACACCTTTTATTTTTTACTTTTTCTTTAATAAATAAATATTTTACATCAACTTGTTTTTGTTGGNTTTTTTTTAAATACTTATGGCCATTAAAAAAAGTTTCTCCTCCATACCTGACATGCAGTTTTTTTCAGCATAGAATACAAACGAAACTTTTTCTCTTGAAATAAAGCATATGTTAGATACATAAAGAATTAGAGAACAATTTGTTCTAATACTTTTGTTAAAATTTTGATTGCATTTTAAAATACAATATTGCTAATAAAAATCTGGTCAAGTGTAGGTGAATAAGATATTTTTATTGGCCTAAGTTATTTTAATAAATATAAACATTTAAGTTTTTTTTTTTTTCTTCTTCCTCCAATTGTAATTTTTCATATGAAGTGACAATATTAATCTAGGAATTAAAACATTTAAACAGTCCATATCAATATTGTTAATCCAATTTTAAAAAAAGTTAATCGCTTAAGTCCTGAGATATCTTAATGTTTGTTCCTAGATAGGGGGGGCATACATTGCTATAAAACAAACAGTTTCAAATATTTGTAATAATGCATTCGATGAAAAGGTTCATATATAACGTACAGGTACATATCCACAGATAAAATAGCAAATTATCCATAATGTTGACTTCCAACGTAGCTAATTCACCATATGATCCGATAACTCCCTATGTTCCATTAACTCCCTATGATACGATAACTAGCTGATTTTGTCTTTAATGGATGATAAAATTATATCACTCTAACTCTGCTGATGCGGTACAAGTCCATTGGTCAAAGGAACAATGTTATGATCGATAACGTCCATAATTTAATGGTGGCATCCTGTATACATTGATAAGTAGATGGCACTGAGTGAGTGATAGGAAACATTTTTTTCCTGTCCTAAAGCAAATATATCCCATGGATTTTTTACTTTGAGATGAAAAGCCTTGACAAACCTTTCAAGTAGCAAGGCTTAAGTAATCAATCTGGCAATTTGCTAAAAAAAAAAAAAAAAAATTAAAATGCTATAACATACTGTAAGTAATGGATGAAAAAATATGTATTAATATAAAATTTTAACTTTATTGGTTTTTAGATCTATTATATTTTAAAATTTAGCACTGAACATTATATTTATAAATAACAGCAATTAGTGATGGTCAATTTCATCCCTGGATTAGTTTTAGAATCGATTGAGAATAGAATACTGTACTTAACAAAAAATCTATTACATTCCAATTAGCCTATGTCTTTAAAGGATACGTATGTACTGTATTTAAAAAACTAAGGTGCTGAATACAAAATGAATAATTTAATTACAGTTCTCAATGAAAAAAAGCAAACACTAAACATGCAGAAAAGCAAAGACAAACTTTTTTTACTATTTGATTGTCAACTAAATGTTAGTATTCCAAATTAATGATCAGAGTTTTGACTATATTTTTTTTCAAAAGTACAAGCAATCCTTGGAAATATTCTGCACATAAACATTGTCATGAAAATTATAGGCACCTCTAATTTAACAAACCAACATAAGTTTTCTAATTTTTTTTTCTTTTCATTTCTCAAAGTTTCTANNGATGACCTTTCATTTCACAAAATATAAGCCTGATGTTTGTGCACATAGTAAGAAAATATTTTTTTAAATCAATTTTTATTTATAGTTAGATTTTTAGAAAGAAAAAAATATGATGTCTGGACATTCATATCTTGACAATATAATTGATTTTTACTATCATTAACAGTTTGTTTTGAATCTTTGAAATATTAGTATAAGGCTGGCTAAAAAAAATAAAACCCTAAACATTTAGGATTTTTTTTTTTTTTGGGGTGGGTGTGTGTCAGGAACAGGGTGAAATCACGATTTTTTTAAAAAAATCAAAAACATCGGATTTTTTTGTTTTGGGGGGGGGGGGGAGTATTAAGAATGGAACCAACTAATATGCATATTTAGGCATGTACAGTATTACTCGTACCCAATTTCTAATCTTGGACCAAGTGTACCATGCTATACTAAAGTCTCCATTAATGTAAACATGAACAATTTAATACTAATAATCTTGCTTACTCTATTTAATGGAGATTCTTAAAAATAAATACAAAATTATTACTAAGTCTTATTTACTTCAGTTAACCTCTAGCCTGCCCAATCAAATAGCAAATACTTGTAAAAAGAATATAAACTTTCATTTAGGAGTCATAATTTCTAAGACCCAGACAGGTCGTGATAGTTGATGTCATGGATTTTCATGAAACGGTGGGAATGTTCCTTGATATGTCTAAACATCAATTCCAAATTATTTTGTTTATACTCCCAATAAATTTGGTACAGGGTTAGGTCAAAGGTCAACACATGCTATAAAAATACTAACCAAATTATATTACAACTTCAGAACATTATTCCTTGTGCCATCAGTATGCCATCTGGATTATTTTCAGAATGCATAGTACAGGTAGCATAGTGTTCATATATGGTGTTATTACTATGGCACATTCATGGCGCAGTGGTTCAAACGCCATTAAATTAGGCTTATCCCCTCAAATTGTGACAAGTTTGAAGTCTCATAACTTCATGCTTCATGAGTGTGCCATCATTTTAATTCTTAAAATATATTGGTCTTCTAGTCTCTATAAATGCACTTTTTTTTGGCGGCATACTGTTGGCTCGCAAATTTATTGACATTGAAATATGCAAATTTTGCTAATTTGCATAATCTTTAAAGTTCTATAACTTGGTGCGCCAAGACTGAAATTNACAAATGCAAGNTATTTTTTAAAGTATCTTATGTGGACAATAAAATGTCTTAAAAAGAAACTTGGCACTATTATTTTTAATATTTTTGTTTATGTTGATCATTACTCATTGTCATAAGTGCCCCCTAAAATGTAAAGAAATATCACCCTGTAATTATTCCTTGATACAATTAGGCACATTTTTCTATCAATTAGTACATACAAATATTTACCACCTACAATGTTGTTATTCAAACATAATTTGTACAGCCTGTGTTACAATAATATTTATGGCTTAATTTTAAAAGCATTTTGCCTTAATCTTAGTTCTAGACATATTAGATTTTTCAATATGTAGTCATTTATAACAAGACTTGTTTACATCCTTAGTATAACCTTTTAAAATGATAAGCTTACTTTACCATATAAAGTCATTCTAGGGTATAATATAATATTGTAGTACAAATACTTCTACGAATTTGTACAAAGCAAAAACTGTTTGCAATGATTAATATTTCCGATTTTTTAATAAATAAATAAAAATACTAAAAACAATAGCGCCAAGTTTCTTTCTAAGACATTTTGTGACCACATATGATACTTTACAAAATATCTTGTGTGTTTAAATTCCAGTCTTGGCGCATCAGGTTATGGAACTTTAAAGATTATGCAAATTAGCAAAATTTGCATATTCGAATTTCAATAATTTTGTCAGCAAAAGTATGCTGCCAAAAAATGTACATTTATGAGACTAGAAGACCAATATAATATATTTTAAGAATTAAAATGATTGCACACTCATCACGCATGAAGTTATGAGACCTCAAACTTTTCACAATTTAAGGCGATGAGGCCTAATTTAATGGAGTTTGAACCACTGTGCCATGTATGTGCCACAGTAATAAAACCATATACTGTATGAACACTATTGTACTTGTACTATGCTTTCTGCAAAGAATCCAAATGGCACACGGACTGGCACGATTACAGTTTACGGTTCCCCCTTTCCAAGATGGCGGCCAAATCCAGACNGTTTATGTTGTCCGTAACAATTTTTATATTGTCCGGGGCCGTCGGGCTGCCGATTTTTCGACCCCTGACCTATGAATCTTTTTTGAGTCTTAGAAAAAATGACTCTTAATTTGTAAAATCATAATTTTTTTTTATCTACAATAACTCTATTTTCCATTTTTTTTAAAAATGTTAAGCAAAATTACAATTCACATATTTGCATAGCATTTTGTAAGAAAATGCTGAAATATCAAATCTGATATATATTTTTAATATCCTTACCCAGTTTTTAATAAGCCTAGTCATTCAAACAGGTAAGTTAACAATTGGAGGAGGGAATTGGTCACATGTTTCCTTGTAGAATTGTATTAACGATTCTTCTTCATCATTACTAGAAGTCCAGGAATACTAAAATAAATATAATACATAATAGTATATTAGCCTAGTACATTTATAAAATAATTGGACACAATAAATGCGAGAAAATTGATAGCAGTTTAACATCGACAGTCCTATTTACATACTATACAATATAAATAATGTATGCTATTAACATACCTGGACAAGAACGCAGTTAAAATCTGGTGTTGCCCTATTTCTATTACTAGCAACATCATTTCCATTAAGAGAAGTTTTGCTGTCATCTAGGAGATTTGCTAGCTTTTCGGCACTATCTACCTAAATCAAAACAAAATAGGCAAATTAAATACTGTAAAGAGACTTATAGGTTATAGTATATTTATTCAACAATTATAAAATCAAAATCATGACAAATTTTACAATATACAGTATTTGTGAAATATACCCAGATTACCCCCACCTTACCCTAAATGCATTATTTAAAACCAAATGGAAATAAAACATGAGAAATGTTTAAAAATACTAAAGGAAATTGTGTTTTTACCAAACATAAGCACAAAGTTGAAAAATAATGCAGGGTTCAAATCACCCCCAAAACTGGTAAACATAAACAAGGTCCAACTGCCATAAATAAACATAATATAACAATGACAGGAATTTCTTAAAAGTAAACCATTCCAAATAAGCATAGCCTATATAATTATAAAAGGTACTTAGGCTATCCAGTACCCATGTGGTTGGTACAGGTCAAAATTTCACAGGTTCCAAAATGGACGTTTGGACAATATTTTTTTTTTTTTCAAATGCAAAACAAACTACAATTTTAATAAACTGTATAAAAAAGTAGCTAGTAGTCTAACATTAATTTTAAGATAAAATTTTTCCTGTAGGTAGAGTATGATATAACTTTTAAACTTTTTACCTGTTTTGGGTTCAAGTTGCCCTGCNTTATGGTATATTGCACAGCATAATTTAATTTTTAAAAAAATTCTACATATTTTAAAACTTAAAATTGACTTAGAAATAGGTTACAAAATTTATCAATATCTTACCTTCAATAACCGAATATCATTCTCATTGCAAAAAGCTTCAAGCAACATATAATGAATATGTAGTGTGACATCCTCAAAACTACTATGGGGAATCAAACAAATCATGACACACGATGGATCTCTAAAATAAAGAAAATAATGGCATGAGCGCATAGTAAAACATACAAAAAAAAAATGTATAAAATTAAAATCCATTATCTTTCAATCATAAAATATATTCTACATTATTAAAATACAAACACNTTTGATGTATGAAATTGATAGCCTACTATACGTAATGAAATAAATGACTAATGCTCAGCATGTTAGTGCTTTGTTGAACACACATCTACCTGTGACCTCAATAATGGCATTTTTCCCATGACTACCCTGAGCTAAATTAATTAAGTACAGTACTATTAGTCTCTTTGTTTTTAAAAATCCATGGAATCGTATGTTAAAATTACCATAGGCAATGGATGTTGCTTGTACTGTTTTTTTTTGTCATGAAAACAAAAATGTTGTGCTAAGAATATACTTCACAAGCAAGAGCATAATTCACCAAAACATATTCCAGGTTAATAAAACTAGTACCTGCGCCACTAGTGGTAAGCCCTACATTATATTGTTTCAGGTGGTAAACAATGAGTCGTTTGTGCTTGGTTATCAATAGGATCATGGATGTCCATAATAATCGAACATTGTGCAGGATATACATTATACATTTTCCCTTTTCTATATCGTTTTAAAAGCAATAATTTCCTTAATACCAATAGTCACAAGAGGAATATTTTAAAGGAATTACCTTAAATTCATCACAGTTCCATAGATAATTGTCTAGTTTTGACTTAAACCCATTAAATGTAGGGCATTCAAATATTTCATCCGGTAGATCATTCCACATTGAAATTCTTCTATTGTAAATTCTATTCTCCATTTTTATCGTTTTTTTTTTGTAGACATGATCTAGTTTATATTTGTTGGTCTTTCTTGTAATTCCGGTTGAGAGATTATATATAGAATCNATATCTAATATAACAATCTGACGAAACTTGAAAATGAGGTCTCCCCTAATACATCTTTACATAGGTGACATGACCCTTGAGATTTTATCTATCTTTATAGGATAGACCGTATAAACCATTTATTTGTTTAGTATAGTTACTGTATTTTTTTATCTAATTTTACTATGTCTTTTTTGTAAGATATCCAAATTGCTGTGGATGCATATTCAATTATTGGTTGTATATAACTTGTGTATATTATCTTGAACAAACATGGGGAGATAAATTTTATTGAATTTTTTATATAACCAAAAGTTTTGTTTGCTTTTAAAATTATATAATCTGTATTTTTAGAAAAACTAAGAGACTTATCCATAACAACACCTAAATCTCTACAATCTTTGCTTTCCTCTATCGTACCTCCATTTAACGTATATGCAATTGTTAGATTTAGAATTAAATCTAATTAATTTAGTTTTCCTATGGTTTAATATGAGTGAATTCATTTCAAACCAATCATTTATTCTGTTGATATCTTTTTGGAACATTTGAATATCATCGTTGTTTTCTATAATTCTTATTAGTTTTACGTCATCTGCATAGATTGCAAGTTCTGAGTTAATGTCTTAATGGAGATCACATAGGAATATTGTAAATAGTGTTCCTGAAATAATCGATCCCTGAGGCAAACCGCAATTAATGTTTAACATGTTTGATAGAACTCCATTCACATTCACAGCAATTTCCCTATTATCTAAAAAATCAGTGTACCATTTACCATCAGACTGTTTATACCTAATCTTTTTAATTTTGCAATAAGTTCATGATCGATTGTATCGAACGCTGCTGTGAGATCAAAAAAGACCACAGCCGTAGGTCTAGCCATCTCACAGCCCTTCAGAATCACACTGTTAGAGAATCTTATATTATCTACTGCTGAAGAACCTTTCCTGAAACCGTATTGGTGTCTGGATATTATTTCATTTTCTGTGAAATAAGTATCTATGCCAGAAAGTATTATCTTTTCAGCAACTTTAGAAATCGATGATGAGATCGTTATCGGCCTGTAGTTACCTACATCACTTGTTTTTCCATTTTTGAATTTAGGTAATATGATACCTTGTTTCCAGCTTGTTGGTAGTTTGGACCACATTATAGATTTATTTATAACACGGGTTAGAAAGTCTATGAAAAAACCAGAATAGGTTTTTAATTAGTGTGGTACTGATAATGTCACCTACTAAACTTTATATTACAATGGCATAACTACNTTAAAATGAAGTGTAATACTCCTTAAAAAATAATGAAATACTCAAGCCTATGCTTTTAACGCTTTAAAAATTTTAATGCTTTTGAATGCCACCAACAGGCGCATGTGTAGTACATTGGTGGGTAGCACAGTCCCATCATATTCATATTTATCTATTTTTTTTNAAAAAAAATACCGGTTACTATAGAGTTAGAGGAGTACATTGGAATCTTTATCAAAATACTCTTCCAGATCCCGCATTATAAGATGTCAGTAAAAATTAGTAAAGTAAAATAAACTAATATACACCAATTCACGTTTGGGATATTTCTTTAATATCAACATATTAAGTTTTTTGAAATTCAAATCTGATCTTAAAATTTCCAGAAATCAGAGGAGAAATAAAAGTAACAAATTTAAAATGAATTGTGAAAGAAAAATAAACATCCACCGAGTCTAAGGACCTGAGTGTGTGTCTATCCTGCCCACACTTTGATAAAAGAATTAGAAGTTAATAAAAAGTAAACTCGTTTATTTTACTCATACTCTCAACCACGGGGAGGGGGGGGGGAATTACAGCATGTACTATATAATATTTATGTAAAATACTTCATCCCCTCTCCGTCTGGACATTTTCTAAATAAGAAATAGCCTAATTGACCACTTTATCCTAACTGATGCGTTACAGAAATGTCAGGTGCATTCCAATACACCGCAAATGAAAAATAAAAATAGCAGCTGGAACATTCCTAAACCCCGCTAACAAACAAAATTAGTTATTCTGCTATTTAATAATGCATTATTATTAAAATTAGTTTTTAAATTACTGCATGCAAAAAGATGCCCTGGGGAAGGTAACCTGAGAGTAGGAACCACAAATGCATTTAATTTTGGGTACTGTATTATAAAATAATGATTACTAGATTTCTTAAATTATTAGGCTATTTAACAATAATACTTACATTTCCATTAATTTTGCTGATTCGTATAATCCGCACGTTATACGGCCTTGTTCCTTTGCTTGGAGCATTATTGAATAAAATTAGGAGCTGTCTATAAATGTCATATTTTGAGGGGAGGGGTTGATAATGCAATATGAGTGGGAAGAAGTATTAAAAAAAAATGCTAAGGTTTTGAGGGAGGAGGAGAGTGGATTGGGTGGCTATTAGTGGAATGGGAAAGGAGGGTGGTGATTAGAAGATTGCAAATGACTCAGAAGATAAGGAGCAGCCAAGATTACATCGCATTTTTCAAATAAACTAAAAACACAACCACAATTTACAAGTTTTCTATTAAAATGAAAATTTGTATTTTAATAATCTGTGACGAATAAGGGAAGGGAGAGGTTTGTAAATTGTTACAATCTTAAAGAATGTATAAAGAAAAGAATGTTAATCTTTATACAATTTTTTTAAATTTGTGTAATTTGTTATAAGTAAATAAAGATTTACTTNAAAAAAAAATGTCGCATTAACGGCTAACGGATGGGCCCCTAAGTTATTCAAATTTTGAGGTTATCGATTTTTCATTCCTGGCAAAGGAACGTCATCAATCTCTCATACGTTCTACGCTATATTTCCTGCAGTGTATATTTATCTTAAATTTTAAAATACAGTAAATAAAGATGACGTCTTTGGTGAAAAGTTATGTTAGGTAAGTTAGATTACTTTTTAACTTTTAAAAGTAACTAAATACATTTATTGCACTGTACAGTAGATTAAAAAAAACTAACAGTTATGAAACATTCAATGGAATAAATCAATGAGCTAGAATAAATATAGTAGCCTACATGCCAAGTTTCACGTTGCAACTTACATGATAAAATTTTATAAACATCCAAATAATCAAAAATGGTTTCAATTTATTATCATAGGAATAAGTTATACAACTTTTATCCTCAAATAAATACAAAAGAAATAAAATTACAATAAAGACTACACAGATAAGTGAGACTGAAGGAGGGTGATAAGCTCCTAAGCTTTTACACCCTAAAAATAAAAATTCTGAACAAACAAACTAAAGAATATAATAAATGTTAATATCACACATCATATAAAAACAAAATAAACGACTAATTCCATAAATTCTTAATTAGTGGGAAGATTAAGCCAAAAGATCTAACAAATTCTTATAGGTTAAGTGAAATTGCATTTAAAACCGAGGAGGGTAACTGATTCCAAAAAGTAACCACTCTATTCTTAATAAAACAAAATCTAACTCTTTTTCTAGAGATTTCTCTTTTTAAACGCATATGTCCTTTCAAAATTAATCTACAATAA
>PXIH01S0001084.1:28144-43769 GCA_003024985.2 Euperipatoides rowelli
TATGGATACCCTGTCCTGAACCTTAAATGAGGTAAAGTGAAGCAAAAATCTAGGGGGGCGCTCTTGCTTGGATACCCCTTGTATTTCCTTCAGAGTGATAAAAAAGTCAAAATGCTGTGATGGCACTCTTGTTCAGCGATGGCGCTATATAGGCTACCTATGTTTTGACAAGAAATAGGTGGGGGGGGCGCCCTTGTATGGTGGGGCGCTCTTGGCCGGCATTCTACGGTAAATAAACTATCTGCACGGACTATCATAGTCAACTTTCTGTGTGCTTTGAATGATTACCGCTATTTCAATATCGTGCATTGCAAATTCATTCATGCTGGAAGGCAGCGTAAACACGACCATTATGATATCTGTTCCACAACACGTATCGGAAAACGATTGCTATGTTAATGTAAACATGGTAGGGTGGCTTAAGTGGGCCAATCTGTCCCTATTTGCAGTGTCAAGATTTTATTTCAATGGTTATTAAATCTCTGTCTACAATAGAGCCCTCAGAAAGCCTGACCGCTTAATTTCAACTGTTCACCACCTAATAATCCCTCTAACTTTTTGCATTTTTATGTAATATCCAATATTGTACTGTATATCTATATTTAAATTTCAAATATTCTATATTTCAGTTTGAACCCTACTTTCTTTGTATATAGAAAGTATTTTTTTCTTGTAGGAATTAATATGAAGAGATCAGTTAACCTTTTTAAATAAATATATCTGGCTATATAATTAAAACACATTTTATTAAGGGTGTTTTATTTATAAACTGGCTTTTATCATAAATTAACTTATCTTAGCATTTACTGATAATAACCAGTTAATTTCTTAAAATATTTACATAAAGAAGTGTTTATTTTTATATTTAAATGTATATTTGATTACAAAATATAGTTGTTGTTTTTTTTTCTTCAGTAAAAATGTTCCACTGTACAATATTATACAACTTAAGGCTTTAATTAACCTAAATAAATGATTTTGTTGGAATTGATAAAATAGTTATTTTTCTTTCTAATGGTTAAATCCTTATATACTGTATCTTCCTGCGAACTTATTACAAGTCTAATTATATATCTTACTTCTTCCTTTAACCTTTATTTGTGAAGGTTCAACCACTTGATTCCTCGGTCGTTAAGAAGTTGGCTAATCTGAAGGACTTCCGTAATTGAATTGGCTATTGTTGGATCTTGTTATCAGTGTGTCATTTTTTCGTTTAAGATTATTACCAAAATAGTAGCGAAACGTTTCAAATTTATTTAGGAATGCTTGTTTAATTTATACAAATGTAGTATATTTATCAAACATAAAATGATTAGATATATTAGGACAATCCTAAATAAATTCTAGATGTTATAAATGATAAATCTAGGTCTAGCATTATTTGGGGTATTTAAAAATACTAACCCATTTTTTAAAAAAAAAAGCCATTTCCATTTTTCCACTTCTTTTGTTAATAATTCAAAATGCTGTAATGATTTAGTGCCATCCAATAGACATTTTTATATGTAGCCTATAGTGAATTAATTAAATAAGTCGTGTATTTCTAAACAAAGAGTATAATTTGTAAGATTTAAGTTCTGTGTTACAAAGTTTAGTGTTCAATTTTTTTTTAGTTGGATTTGGCAATAGGTTACGATGTCTCATTCTAGACCACCAAATACATCTCTTTATGTTCGTAATGTTCCGGATGGTGGTAAATGAAACAAAGTCTTATAGTCGATTATATATTCAAGATCACATTCTCACACGCCATTGTCGTCTCAGCCCAAGTTCTCGCAGATCCACATCTTATTCTTGATCCCATTCCAGGTCAGCCTAAGTGAATCAAGATCATGGGATAGAGAATCCCCAAAGGAAAGATCTTCCAGAAATATCAGTACCCATGAGCGCTCTCAAACAAAAAACTCTCCTCATAGTCGAAGTAGGAGCCGCTCTAATGTATAATTGTATAATTTCTATCATTGGATTTAGACAGAATACCAAGAAAATAGCTGTCATTTTTATTTCTAATCAGGAAATGAACTACTAGCTTTTATTTATGATATGGTAAACAAACATTTCTGTCTTGTCAGTATTTTCCTTTTTGTTTATATTAAAATGGACATGAATAAAAGAATTTGAGTATTTCTATGGTGCTTATAATTGCAGTTAACAAAGTTTTTCTTTAAAAAAAAAAAAAAAGTTTAGTGTTTAATCCATAACTAGTGTAATATACTTTTTATTACAATCCATTAGTCACGAACAAGTGTTCATTTTGAACGACTCTTGACTCTGAGCACTCAATCTTTGCTGTTGCACTATGTTTATAGGCTACCAAATGATGGTATCCGCTTATCAACAATTTATTATTAGTAGAAGCATAACAATTGCATAGGCAAAGTAAAAAAAACCTTAACTAAAATTAAACACCTCGGCTTATACCAAGCTGGAACCAGACAAGACAAATCAATAAACCTATAGGATTTTTCTATTCACTATTTGAATAGCTCCCCCTAGAGGGATGGTCGTACACTCTAAATATTATTAATATATTAGAATAATTACAAAAGTTAACAAGCACACACTATTGTAAATCACACTTTGTTATACATAATAAATCATATTAATTATATGCTATTGTACATTGAGTCTGGTAAAAACTAACAAGTTGTTACAATTACTTTATACAACAATCAATACTCATTTGCAAATGAGATACGAGCAGATCATTCATACTCATTAACAAAATATTTATTAAAAATATGAATATATGGTCTCGAGAAAATCAAGAAATGAAAGACAAAAAAATTACTGAAATCTATAAAATAACATATTACAAGAGCTGCAACTAATCAACTTTCTTACATCGGCTTGTGTTTATGAACTAACTCGAATGATTTGCAATGAACGATTCACTTAGAAGAGTTAGCTTTTCAGATTAATGGATCACTAAAAATAAAGATTGAACCCACAATAATGTACTGTGAAAACCACTATTTCAAATCATTGAAAAAAAATATACGGATATATGTTTGGATTATTTTCAATAAATGCACACAAAATACAATATTTATCATATAATCATTTAAAAGCCGCAGCCTAATCTATTGTAAAGGCCACTTTGGTCATGGTTTCTGTCACGCTGCTCGGCCATCTTCGGAGAGCCGATGATACCCGAAGATGTTTTCGCTCTATTTTCTGTCCATAGATGTCGCTTTATCCATTATTTTTGGCAAGCTTTAAAACTAGTGTTTTAATAAAAGGCCAGTTTGGTCACTTTGGTCCTATGTCTGTCACATTGCTCGGCTATCTTCGGCAAGCCGATGATGCCCGAAGATGTTTTCACTCTATTTTCTATCCATAGATGTCGCTGTATCCGTTATTTTTTATGGGCTTTTAAACTAGTCTTCTAATCTTCTATCTAATCTAACTATAATAAAGAGCAAGTTTGTTCATGATGTCTGTCATGCTACTCAGCCATCTTTGGCGAGCCGATGACGGCAGAAGATGTTTTCACTCTATTTTCTGTCCATAGATGTCGCTATATCCATCATTTTTTACAGGCTTTTAAACTAGTATAACTATAATAAAAGGCCACTTTGGTCATGATGTCTGTCACACTGCTCGGCCATCTTCAGTGAGCCAATGATGCCCGATGTTTTTGCTCTATTTTCTGTCCATAGATGTCACTGTATCAGTAATTTTTGACAGGCTTATAAACTAGTCTTCTAATCTTCTATCTAATCTAACTATACTAAAGAGCAAGTTTGGTCATGGTGTCTGTCATGCTTCTCGGCCATCTTCGGCGAGCCGATGACGCCCAAAGATGTTTTCACTCTATTTTCTGTCCATCATTCGCTGTATCCATCATTTTTGTCGGACTTTTAAACTAGTCTTCTAATCTTCTATCTAATCTAACTGTAATAAAGAGCAAGTTTGGTCATGATGTCGGTCACACTGCTCGGCCATCTTCGGCGAGCTGATGATGCCCAATGATGTTTCGCTCTATTTTCTGTCCATAGATGTCGCTGTATCTGTCAGTTTTGACGGGCTTTTAAACTATTTTTTTAATAAAAGGCCAGTTTGGTCACTTTTGTCATGATGTCTGTCACGCTGCTCGGCCATCTTCAGCCAGTCGATGACGCCCGAAGGTGAATTTACTTTATTTTCTGTCCATAGATGTCGCTGTATCCATCATTTTTTACGGTCTTTTAATAAAAGGCCACTTTGGTCATGATGTCTGTCACGCTGATCGGCCATCTTCAGCCAGCCGATGACACCCAAAGATGTTTCCATTCAATTTTCTATCCATAGATGTCACTGTTATAGCAAGCTAAGAAGGAATAAATTAATGTCCATCTTTTTTGATGGGCTTTAAAACTAGTTATTATATAAACAACTAGCTTCTACAAAAACATGATCAAGTAAAGAAATAAAAATAAACACTTTCATTAAATTATTATAGTTAAGAATACTAGGATTATCAATCATAAATTTTTAAATTACTTCAATAAACTATCTTTGAGAATAAAATGACATAAGAAAATAAAGGGTATCCGCAAGGGGGGGAGAAGCTGCCTCCCCCCCCCCCCCTGCCCTGGAAAAATTAGATCAAACAAAAATGTAGGTATTTAATATAAAGTTAGCTATCTTTAATAATAATAATACAAGTGTGAAGTGTTGATTAATGGGTATCAAAATGTCTCCAAACAATTACAAAATAAAGCCTATCAAAATATTTGCAACCAAAATATTGCACAGAAAGTGGAAAAAGAAGAGGAGGACCAAGGAAAGAATGTCTGGTTAAGAACTGGCTAACAACAGTGAATACTCCATGTTAAAAATAACTGAACACTGGGAGCTAAAGATAAAAATCTTTGGTGATCCTTGAGCATTAAGCTACGCCTCGGAGAACGCCTTGGAGAACGCCTTGGAGAACGCCTTGGAGAACGCCTCGGAGAACGCAACTAATGATGATTATGACAGTTGACTATATCATTCATATAAGTATAACCAATCTCATATAAATTTCGCTTTCTTGAAAAAGAAACATGAAGAAAACTAGGGATGAAAGTAACCTAAAAGTCTTACAGGTATGTGGGTCAAGGGTCATAGTCATGGAGGGGAGCTGGGTAATGCCTACAAAGATATATTTTGGGGTTAATTTATACTATTTCAAGTCTAAACTGAATATTACTTGAAAATAAATACTCCTCTTTTATTCATATTGTATCAAAAATGTTTTTTTTTATTATTTAAAACAAAGTTTCCTGTCATAAACAGATAATCTAAATTTTTAATAGATGGTAATGCATTATTTTTAACTTAATTTAATCAATCCTTACTACTGCGGTTCTTAGAGAGCGAATGTACTGAGTTAAAAAACTCTGGCAAAGTGTTGTAAGCCAGGGGAAAAAAAACGTTCCATAACCGGCTCAACTGAGACGCTAACCTGCAACGTCTCAACTTATGTCTTCGCTGACGCTTTCAGCCTGCATTGCTACAGACTGTAACACAAGGAAGGAACTTTCACAAATGATTTTATTTTTACGGTAATATTCAACGCTTCTGTTTTGATGGTTATAGCAAAAAGTAAGAGAATACATATCGTCGTCGTAACTGCAAAAGTTTGTCAAAAAATGCGTTTTTTTTTTATAATTTTGGATTTGGATATACAACCATTTGCAGTTACAACAATGATAAAGGCTTTAGCTGCCAACCTTTAGCGTTAATAGAGGTAAATTATTTATATCTACTAAACGATACTAATAATTTACTGTTTATTATGATAATTTAAATATATTAATAATAATAATAATGTTAGTTTTTTTATTCATAATAGTACATACATACATGCATGCAGCTTTTAAAATCTTTACCGGTACTGCAAACCAGACTGGACCAGTCTACTTTCACCACTGAAAAAAACTGAAAATGAGGCAAGAAATAATTATGTTTACTAAATAAATAAATAACCAGATTTTACATTTTTGAAATTGTCAAAAAAAAAAAACTCTAGATTAACCAAAAAAAAAATTTTTGTACAAGTATTTAAACAATTAGTCCATATGATTTTGAGCCTTTAGTTGACAAAGATAACGAATCAGCATCATCTAATATTGGTCCCGCTATATTGGAATAACATCCATGTTAATACATTTACACAAGATGACAGATAGACCAAAACTCACATTTGCATTTAACTGGATCAATAAAATCTATAAGATCTTTGATTAATATGGCTTTTCTTTCCTAAGAGGATATGATGATCCTGAAATGTTGGAAATTTAAAAAAGAAGGATACTTGCTACTATGGAGGATAACGATAAACAATTGAACTACAACAGATCGTTGACTTCTACACTTAATCCAAGGTGTTATACTGTATGTATGAAACATACTCGGAATACAAAAAGAGAATAAAGTATTGAATAGAATTAAAGGTGACACGTATTATAGTTAAACGTTTATAATGGTAAATACTTAAATGATTATGGAAGAAAATATATGGACAGAGGAAAAAAATGTTCACTTTGCAATTTAAATGAAATGGAAAACATCTATCATTTGACATGTCATTATTGGAAATCTTGCCAAGTTGGAACCAAATGATAATTTTATAAATGAACTGATAGATAGGTGCAATCCACAAGTTTTATATACCGGTACTTATTTTAAAAATTTTAATGGATCTTAGGAATATGTTCATGGAAGTGTGGAACATAATAATATTGATGTATTTTATTAATATAGGTGAGAGGATAGAAAAGAAATGGAAAATGAAAATTGTTATGTTTTTCTGCTTGAATTTCCTTGTAAAATTAAAGCAATGACAGTTCATTATAAAGGGAGTAACAATTATTAATAAATAATAAATATTGGAATAACATGAGTGGCATGCAAATAACAGAATTCACACTTCATATTATTTTCAAAAAGTAATAAATGTAATATATTATAATAATGATTATATTGCTTGTTTTACTATTTATATTGTCATCAAGTAGCGTAGAACAGCAGTTCTGGTAAAGGTCCGGTTATTTGTAAAAAATAAAGCTTAACATAGGATATTGATTGATGCTAATTAACCGATTCGACTTTCTATTCTTTTTTTACTTTAAATGTCTACCTTGCATATCGGCTTTCATATCACAGTTTTATATGTATTCAAAATTTACGAAGTAATATACTGAATATAATTTTTTTTTAATTATAACGTTCATTAGTAATTTTGATCTAGAAATACTAGTCATTGTTACTACATAATTCAAACGGGTTATTTGCACAATTTGTTAATAGGAGTTAAAATAAGATTACCCAATTTTGATAGTTTTCTCTTCCTAGAAAGCATAGTCAATTTTTATTTTATTTTAACATTCAGAATGATGGGTTAACCCAGGAGTTCCCAATCATGTACTAGCCAGCACCATGGCACCCGTCGACCAATATGTGTGCCCACCGTTGTTCACACACGAAACAAAAGCATGTCCGGATTAACTTGGCAGCTCCCGGATCCCATTGATTTAGATTGTGAGTGTTTAGGCAGTTGTTTTCTTGTAAATCGACATCTTTAATTCCATCTTTTGGGCCAAGTTAATGTAGACGAACTTGAGTGCAGTGCAGGCAGATAACTTAATTGAGCAGTAATGGGGATAGTTAGAGAATTGTCTAAATACAGGCGATGCAATCCAGATTCTATCGTGTTTTTGACATCTGCGCGTATTATCCATTACGGAAAATATAGATAGTACCTGTTGCCCTACCGGTACTTTAGAATGTGCTCTAGAGTACAAAAAGGTTGGGAACCCCTGGGTTAACCAGTCTTTGGTCGGGTTAACCCAGCCTAGGATATTTTTTTTTTATTCAGCATATTTCCTTCCTATTTCATGATTACTAAACATACATCTAGCGTATTTACTGTATTTGACATAAACAATTTTTCATCTATCATTTAACCAAGATAAAATTCAAATTTCTACTTAAAAATGATAGTTTACAAAAAAAAATACGGCATAAATAAAACTGTTTTCATTAGATGTAAATGAAAGAAATAACTTAGGTCAACTTATGTAACAAGGAATCCATTAATTTTAGTAATAGGCTAATTCATTTAATATTTTAGTGATATTTTGTTTAAGTACATAATTCAATGGTAAATTTGACTTGATTGTAATGAGTAAAAAAATACAACCGTATTCTGAAACATAAAGTATAATTAAATATATAAATAAAAAGAATGTAACCTTCAACAGATGTTTTCACAGCAGTCTATAAAAACAATTGTATCGTATCGGTCACCCGTGAGGGAAACATGTGTATAGAATTATTATAACTCTGGCTACATCCNCATACTACTATTTTTAGAGATCGCAGTAAAGCTGGACTTCTAATAAGACAGCCATCTTTAATATTTTGACGCAACAAATCCATTTTGCCAATTCATGATGGTCATGCGGTTTCTGCTCAGCCATGCCATGCTTGTATGCATACAGGGTTGTGTCTTCAACTTTGGGCTCCACCTGGTGTGGAAAAAGGGAAATATTTTTCCATTAGTATAAAGTGGATAATTTTTCTAATTATCCACTGTATACTAAGAAGTAAAATGAAGCATCCTGATTGGGATTAATGACCAATAAAGAAAGATTATGCAAATGGAACCAAGAAATGGCTGACTCTAGTACAAGAGAGATTCACTTATGTGAAGACATCGTAAATCATGTAGACATTCCTCGTGTTTCTCTTGTATGAAATGTAAATAATGTAATGAAATTTATTTTTTTAATAAAAAAAAATCCTTTTCTCATAACTTTTGCAACCCAAGCAATCAACATTTTTTAATTTTTGGAGAATTTAAAAAAGGTATAGGAATTTAAACTTGATGAATTATTTGTGAAATCTAAGACATGTTGAAGATATTTTTACAGGCACTAAGTATTGTAAACACTATTGTTTCTAGACTATTGTGGCAAAATACCTCCGCCATGCATATCCTATTGATAATATTGTTTAAAAGGGGAGGAGCTACAGACTAATCTTTTAAAAATTGAATTGTAATTTTTTTTCTGGTGGAATTTTGTTTTTTAGTAATTGTTTTTGAAATAAATAAATTTTAAAAAGCATTTAAATTCACCTTTAAACAATATAATTGCCTTTAGTAAACAAAAATATGGTTATGTACCTGATATACAGTATGTACATACAAGTATGAAAAATCGTACATGCAGAAAAAAAAAATTAATTATTTATTTTTGGTCTGGGAGCTATAGTCATGGGGAGCATGCACGGACACAAAGATCTCAAGACATACACTGAAAGTGCAAGTTTGCATCCCTCGGGTTAAGCCCAAAATCCATGATCCTATCTTTCTGGAGGGATTCAGGATTTGAATGGTATTTGCTGTAGTTTATTGCAGTTTAAAGATGTAACTGATCAGGAAGAGTTGAAGATGCATGCAATGGCTATTAATGCAAGCAGGAAAGAAAATGTTAATAAATATATGAATCTTGTAAATAAAAATAGTTTCCTTCAGGAAGTTGTTTTTTAAAAAATATTCATTTTTAAATTAATTATTCATTACTGTCCTAACTTTCGTCCAATGCAAACGTCTACTAAGTAATAAATAACTATGGCCCACCCTAATGATAACCCAAAATGAAAGCCTAGCTATTCTTGGTCAGTTAGTCTAGTGCAGGGATAGCGAAGCTTTTCCGACTAGTGTGCCACTTGAAGTTTGGTTTATTACTTTCAAATGTCTTGTGTGCCACCACGACTCAGCCAGTGAACATTAGTGTAAATAGGTCCGCCATATTGAGAATCAACTTCGTCTAACATCTTAGAAAACTGGAGATTATTTAGAACATGTGCAGATATAAAGTTTACAATTTTAATTATCATCGAGAGTACACTTTCAAATGACTTCATACTTGCTTTCAGACACAGCGCCACCTGGTTTATAATGCAATGTAGCTGCACAATAGAGTGCTGAATTTCTTTACTAAGAAATTTCACAAAAACATTCTGTTTACTCACCATATTTGGGGTGGCTTCAGTTATTACAATTTCCTATTTATTATGTGTGCAATACTGCACCATAAAGGGTTTACGTGGTGTGCCATCCAAATCGTGTCTGTATATCACCTGGTGACACATGTCTTAGTTTAACCGTTGCTGGCATAGTGGCTACTTAGCTGTGGTCAGTTGGCCAAAGCTAGTTGTGCCAACCCAATGCTGGAGCAACTTTGCATGTTGTGATTATAAGGTTGGTTTATAAGCTACTCTAGATTTTGTATAATTTATTAAAAACTTTCCTATTGTAGGCTAATATTTTAAATTTGATAGAAATTTAATTAAAAATAAAAAGCCATAATACATTTCTCATAGCCATAGACACCAAAATTCCCATTACCCCACTACATACTGTAAGTATAATAGTATATTATACATATATACAATGTATATGTTGAAATGGAGATATTTGACTTTCATAATAAGATTTAACATATAATTCAATGTATCAAATGGATATATATCTATAAACAACACTACAGCTCCACCCAACAACTTGAAACCTTTACCCCTTGACTAAGCATTCTATCAAAACAACACAATAAAACAAATGGTTAATTTTAATCCATTTAATTTCACATTCCTCTCTTCATAATAACATCATGGAACTAAATTGGATGTGTTTCCTCCAGACAGACAGTCTTGTAGTTGGGGATTCTGGTATAACCATCATTTCCATGTCTCTATTGTTAAAATTTAATCTAATTAAACATACAGTCGAATTCTTGACTTCTTCAATGTAATGTTATTGTTAGTTCAATATTTAAATGAGGAAAGGTCATTTGAAATTACTTATAAAATATCCATATTAAAAAAAAAAAACATTTATTAGTTGAAACTTAAACCAAATGTTTATTAGCTTTATTTTTTTATTTTTAATTCCTCATTAATAATTCATCTTTATCTGATTAAAATATATTGAAACTTGAGACAGGGAATGTTAGGTATTTTATTTTTTTTAATTTATGAAAACTACCTCATTAAATTCCCCAAGAGTCTCACTAAAAGTCATTCAGATTGTAAAACATAACAGATGAGATTCTTTCACTCCATGTCATCCATTTTATTTGCTTCTATTATTATTTTGAGAATTTTCAGACAAGCTCCTCATCGTTTCTAATTACAATTTAAATTGTTGTTTTTTGTTATTAGAATGGTTTTAGGAGTCTGGATACTAACTTCTATTTTCTCAATTTTAATTTATTAATCCATTGAAGTTGCCCATATAGTGTATAGGCAATGTAATGGCAGACTGATTTTACTTCCACAGGTATAACCTTACCTGTCTTGAAGTTTTTCCTCTAGGATTTGCCCAATTACTTATAACAAATAAAAAAAATTAACACGAGATGAATAAAAAATGTATTTTTACACTGTTCATTTTAATATTTACTTTCACTTTCGTTTTCATCATGGATAGTATGAACATAGATTAATATTGTGCCTAATTCGTAATTCTTGAGTTAATATTTTTCTGTGCCCCCATATCATCAATGTATGTTCGTAATATTGAGATATTTCCAAGTGTATAATAGAAACGTGCAAATAGAGCCAATCAATGCAAAATTTAATTATGCAAATAGGGAATCTTATTTTGCCTCTTGCACCAGACTTTTTTTTTCAATATTTTAGTAATTTATCTAATTTTTCTCTAATCTTTAAATTAAAATGCCCACTCATTACAGTCTTATTTTATTAATAATAAAAAATAAATAATGTTCTAATTAATTTTCTTCTACATTTTAATTATCCTAAAATGGCAATTAGGTATGCCCGTCAAGGAACAGTGCAACGCAATTTCATGCTTAAAGTACAGTTAATTTTTTATTTACTCTGGTGTTGTTTTTCTTGGAAATTGTCGTTTAAAACAAAAGTGTGTAAATAAAACAAAATTTTTCCATGGGAAATTATTAATTTTTTGGGGGTTAGAAGTGTTGAAAACAAAATTAATTTTATCCTCCTAACATTATGAATCTTTTAAGTTCATTTGCTAAAAATTGTATATAAAGTTATGAGTACTGGTGGGAGGATGGATTTGAATTTAGGCCAATAGGCATAACAGTATTCATAGAAAAACAATCACTTAAGCCAGGCACATATGGAGATAAAATGTCTGAGAAATAATGAAATTTGAGTACAGCTTCAGTGGTCGAGCGACAGGCTACCGCCACTTGCGGCTATTACATAATAGGATCCAGTTTCCATCCCCTGTTGACCCCAGTGCAGAAAGTAAGAAACTTTCTTTCTTAATGAGTACGCATTGGAGTTTTTTTCTATTGTGTGGATATGCTGTTTTCATAGAAATTAATGAAGTTAGTTACAGTCTCCAAGTTGGTTTAATAAAGATATTAATGAGTTACTTATCTACAGACATCAAAGATTGTTGATTATGGAATTTATTTGGAATAAATAAAACTTTAAAAAAAAAATATTGAAATTTGATTCTGAAGATAATTTCTGTCATGTGCGTCATAATTTCTAGAGAAAACTGGTGAAATATCTTTGATAAGTCATAGAAGTAGACTACAGCTAGACTTTTTGAAATTTTCTCTTTCAAGACTCAAATTGCAGCCAATCGCTCACGATGATAAAATCATGATTGACCAAACATGGCCGAATGAAAATTCAAGCTTAAAACTAGATGTGCCACTGGCGCCACCTATGAAAATTATATCCATAAAAATATTTGTTCAACCTTTAAATTTTAGTTAATAGCAATGTGAGAGAATTTCTCAATATACACAAAAATACAAAACAATTCTTTTGGAAACCAATTTTGATATCAGATTAATTTCTTTATGTATTCATTATAAATAGCCTAATTATTTGTTAAAGTACTTTTTAGTATAATACAATTTGCTATAAATTTCAACAAAATTTCTTTATTACGGTTTCTTATTTTTGCCCCAGCAGTGACAGTCAAGTCATGTGACCACTTGTCTGGGGGAAACTCAGATAGTTGAACACTAGCACTGGTTCTAATCCCGGTCAGCAGGAAAAATTTATGTAGATTGGAATAACAGCACCAGAGTTTCTTTCGTAGGAAAGTATCTTAAGCCTAGCACACACTAGGAGAGAAACACTTCGGAGTTTTCATTTTTGCAGTTTTTTTCGGAGTATTTTGACACACACTAGGAGATTTTTTTTCTATTTGAAAGTTTTTCTCTTTAAAGTGTACGTACTCCTTTTGTAAAATGGAGAGCGACATTCAATGACTACTGCATTAATTGATTTGTATATTATTTTATTAAATATATATATGCATGAAAATAAATAGATTTTTTAATTTCCAAGCAGTGGCGATTCAGTTTTAAATATCAAAGCCATTTATCTGTTGTATTACATACGATACCAAAGGTTTGCAGAATTGTCGTTTTTAATAAAAAGAAATATATAAATAAATAGTGGCTTGTTGTGATATTCAGTTAAGTGCTGCTTGTATAGACACGGGCATTTTACTACTTCTTGAATTAATAGTGATATTTCATCGTCATTCCAGCTTTTGTCGGCGAAGCGAGTGGCCGCCTGGCCGGCATTTTTTTTAGTAAAGGCAAGTCAGTGACGTAATGTGTTCTCAGCTTCTCATCATCCGGTGATTGGCTGCGAATTTTGACTCCGAGGAGAAAAACTTCAAAAAGTAGACCAGAGGTCTACTTTTGAAAGTGATGAAAGTGTTCTCCTCGAAGTCAGGTTTTCTCTGAAGTATTTTGACACACACTAGAGTTTTTACCTTCGGAGTGCAATTCTTTGATGCTTCGAGGAGAAACTCTCCTAGTGTGTGCTAGCCTTTAGCATTCAAAGTTTGAAGACTCAAATGTGAAGGTATCGGATGGAGATTCAAAATATGAAGATTTCAAGACTGAAAGATAGCTGTAATTCATTATTGTAGATAAAATACTTACTAGTATTTATTGAACCAAAGTAAAATTATACTTTATTTTTTAAAAAATCCTTATTTTTTTTAAGCAGATTTTCGTTGTTTCCTAATAAAAAAATAAAGTATCAGTATTTTATATGCACATTTTTTTCTCATTCTATTCTTTTTTCCATACAGTATAGTAGTAAAAGTTACTAAGATGTCCACATTTATATTTACAGAGCATAAAAAAAGTAATACAGCTTATATATTTATTATTTATAGATGGCGCTACAGTAATTTGCTTATTTTATTTCCCATGGTTCTCTGTTTTCTCTTTTAACTGTCCTCCATTTTGTTTTTCTACTGAATAAAATTGACATGCTTCTGAAAGAAATGGCCAAATATACGAAATGTCAAACTAAGGTATGTAGTTTTCTTTTAATTTATTTTCTTATCTCAACTTTTGTAGGCTTTAATAAATTTTATATATTTTCTTTATTTTGTTTAACACTAAGCTAGAAATCCCTTAAAAAAATAACAGTGGATAATTTGTATGGGAATTGTGTGAGTTGTATTTTTATAATCCATTCTGCCAATTTCAATGGGGCCATCATTTTTATAATCCAAGGGAATATAATCATTCACCCACCAATGTTCTGATGTTTGCAGTGATACATCATGTTGCACAATTCTAGGGTAGGAAATATAATGACCACACATCCGCCAGAAGTACAGAATATAAGCTTGAATATTCTATTGTCCATAATAACTATTTTATTAGCGGAATAATTGCTGGGCTTACAGTACATTTGCCCACTGAGACTAAATCAGGCCCAGAGACCCCCTATAGAATATAAACTTTCACACCCCCATCTTCTACTATATAGTGGCTATTCTCATGACTGCACCATTTTGTATTCATGGTATACTTCCGACTGCATCTTTACTCCCAGGGGGTTCTTTATTTGCATTACCCACATCCTCCCATGTATGAGGAATACAAAGTTTTACACCCTCTAGTCTTGCTGATTTTAATATCATACCCATGTACAGAACACTTTCCTTTTAAGAGATAATCACTGTACATAATATTTGCCCCTCCTTTCTTTTCCCCCTCCCCCCCCCCCCCAAACAAAAAAAATGCCTCTCCGGGATCATCAATATAAATTGATATGTCTACATGTTGCTAAATTGAAAGGTAATCAATAATATTGATACAAACATAGAGTATTAATATTATATAGTTTTTTTTTTTTAACTATTCTTTAATTTTATTGAAAATATTATGGCTTTCTCCCATCCCCTCACTAGATTTCACTCCCTGGGACATATAAATTAGAATAGTGATAAGGAAAAGAAATTTTATATTTGAACACTAAAGGAAATAATAAACATTTATGAGAAAATTGATTTAAAGTACACGAGAAAGAAAATCTGTAGGAACAATAATAATTCTTTTTGAATTTCCTATTTATATATAGGAAATTCAAGACTTTTATGTATATCTTCTTAAGTATAATTTAAATCAAGCTGAAATAAACGTCTTTACAGCTTAATTGCCTTCAGATTAAATAGGCTATAGGATCAGTATACTGGGAAAAAAATGATTATAAGTTCTGTTCTGAAATCAATTCCTCCATTTCCTGTAATGCACTTATAAGAAAAATAATTATAAATTTATAAATTTAATTTTGTAGTTCATTGTATATCTTAATATGAAGG
>PXIH01S0001097.1:62399-73840 GCA_003024985.2 Euperipatoides rowelli
TGAAAAAATTGGTACCTTATTTTTTTGAAATCAGCATCCCAAAATTAATAAAGTTATGCAAAAAAAAATAATTTTGGCATAAAAATCCAGCTGGATTACGTACCATACCCTACTATTATTAGTAACAGATACTTCAATTGTTTTTACTATAGTGAAGTTTTAACTGCCTTAGGATTTTTGACCGAATTATGCTCTGCAACATATTGAATTTTACTATATAAAACTTTATAAAATTAAATATATTAAAACTATCCTTGGATAATTTCAAATTGCACTTTAAAAAATTTGGCATTCCCATGTTATTTATTCTAATTCATTGCCAAATCTTGATATAATACAAATGAGTATATTATGGTTACCACTAACTTTAGTAGTAGCCAAAATAGTATTAATTTTAAAGTCATATTGTCACATATTATCAATAAATCCAATTAAGAAAACTATCAATGACTCCAGTAAGTTTTTAACTACTCAGTTATAATTAGTATAGATTAATATAAAAGTTAAGAAAAAGCTTGTTTCAAGTCTTTGCAATTCAAAAATGAAATCAAAAAGTGTAAAAAGTGTAAAAAATGATCTGGTTATGTCATGAATCAACATTCTTGAAAAGTAACATATGCCAGTCTGTAATAACATTTTCTTTTTCTTGTAAGCATAGAATCTGTGAATATTTAATGAAATAAACTAGTATCTCCAATTACCTTTGTCTTTGTTATGTATTAAAGTAAATTTTAAAAATAACCAACCCCCCCAAAAAACACTTCTTACAAACCCAACCTAAAGAGTTAAATCAGTTTTCATCAAATAATATTGTGCTCAGTGTCTTGCAATGAAGAAAATAATCTATAAAAAACCATTCCTAAATACATCAGCTTTAGCTTCAAGCAAATCCATGGAATTCCCTAACCATAAACCAAAATATTGTTCAACAGATTTAACCACAAGTTTTAAATCAATTAATAGAGAAACAAAAAAATATATATATCTAAGAAAAAACAATATTTGATTCAATCAATTTTAACTTTTTAAGTAGTCACCACCCTTCCTTCCCTAAAATACAGGAATTTTCAGGCTTTATTACCTTAATCATATTTTTTCCATCTAATATTTTATAAGTCCCTTAATTATTATCCTTCAATTGACTATTTTCACATTCATTCTGTTTAATCAATCCTTCTATTCCGTTAACATCACCAGCACACTGTGTTCTAGCTGATCAATACCTACATTATCCACTTTAGATTCACCTATGTTACTTTGCTTGGTTAAAACAGCAGCATACTTAGGATTAGGGTTCCATCTTGGGCATTTATTGAGGAGTTTTTACAATGATAACCCCACTCCCCTTGTTAAGAGAAACAGTGCTGACACAAAACTTTGACACAGAGTTTTACTTCATGAAAAATACTCAAACATTTAAAGAAAGCCTATGCTTTATCTCTTGATAATAACAATCCTCTAAAGTTGTTTTTTAATTAATTCTGCATGGCAAAGGATCCACTGTTTTCCATTAATGCTACCATTAAATAGACAGAGGCATATTAAATTATATCTGATCAGTAAATTATTTTCTAAGTAGGCTACACTGTAAGTACAAGTATAAAGTGCGTTAAATATCAGCTTTCCCCTTCACTACAATCGATGCCAGCATCCAAAGCACTATTAATTTAACAATGTTTAAACTTGGCAATGAATCAGCATAGATTATATGTGGTATTTCACAAATTTAGATTAAAACTTTTCCATTGTTTGAGCATTTTTAAGGCAATGTAAGTGAAAAACTGGAAATTTAAGTTATTATTAAATTCTGACTCAAATTGTATAAGGTCTATCTCAGTTAATAAATCTATCAACTCCTCCATCTTAGAATGATAAGGTTTATAATCATCGTTCACAATAACAAAGACACTTTAGTTTTCCATTACATGACTAGCATAGAATCTAAAATTTTCAATAAGCATTAATTCCTTTGCTTGATTTATAGAAACAATGTTTTTATTCAAAACTAAATGTTGATTTGTCTACATCACCTTGGGTGATGTATAAAATTAGCATAAAAAATAATATAAGAAAAACATTAATTTTGTCATCTGATGTTCTTTTGTCGAGTGTAATTTAGAGTATGATGTCTCTCAATCATCTCAAGTGGAAACTCCCTTCTCAATTCCATAAGTTTCTTATTTACATCGAGATCAAGTAATTTTAGAAACTTCTGATTTTTTGAACTTTCCTAATATGGAACACCTTCTGGTAAAAAAAACAATCTTCAAAGAATGTAGGCAAATAGAAAAAAAAACTAAAAGAAAAAGAAAAGGCAGATCAAACTTCCCATCTCCAAAATCTTTTTTTTTTTATGACACCAGTGTGTCTAGCCTGCCTGATGGCCGAGGCGAATCATTTCATTCTCTTATATTCACCATTTACACACATTCATACACTATTTACAATATTTACAATTTTGTGTATTGCTTGCTGACAATCAGAAATTCTCCCGAAGGTTCAGCAGCAATACTGTTCTTGTTTTTACGTTATTTAGAAAATTCATATCTCAATAACACAAAGTCTGACTGGTTGAAAAGAATGCTATCCTCCCAATTTTTCCGAAAGAAAGAGAATTGTGAGATACTTGATAGGGTTGTACAGCACGAGCCTTGAACCTGGCTCATGCCGACACCAAGAACATGAAGTAGCACAGCTCAACCCACTGCGCTACTATCCCTTGGCATCTCTAAAATCTTATGAATTATGCAACTCAATTCAAGACCCATCATCTCTCGGAAAGGATTTTAGTCAAGAATCTTCTAGTTTAAAAATTATAGGTCCACTCACCATGTTACCTGAAGATGGAACAAAAAATTTAAATGTTATTGTTAGGGATAGCCCCTTTTAATAATAATCTTATTGCTTTATTGTGTGACATTTCACAATTTATTTTCTCTTTAAATGACAGATAGTTTACATTATTTGAGTTTTGATATTCCTATAATGAGCCTTAAAATGTTCAAGGTTTAGATAACCCTCAATAAAGAAAGTCCCCATTTAATACAGTAATGTGATTAAATGCAGGATTTATTTATTTACAAGAGATTAAGATGAAATAGAGAAGTATGATAGGTTTTCATACTTTTGAAAATTATTTTATGTGTGTGGGGAAGAAAGCTTGGTCCTCATCAAAGGGTGCGGGGGCTTTAATAAAATTAAAATATCTTAATAGTTTGAGAGATTACTAATTATTTGTTTTTCCCATTTAAAGGAAATGGTTTTAAGTGAACTATTATGGTAATAATATTTTAGAAGATAAAAACATTGTTGTGTGGTACTGTAAAGAATGGTAACCCTACCTTTAGGCATTTTATTATGGTAGGAGACTTTAAAATACACTTTTAAATTAAAATCTCCTGCCTCATTAATATGGTAGGAAAAAGAAATTGCACCTTCAATTGATTACTGTTTGAATTCTAAAAGAGCTACCTACTATCAACAGTTCATCATCGCAGAAGTTAATTGAATGCCAATCTAAATCTTCTATAAGTATGTGTGAATCAACTAGTGTCTCCAATAAAGTGCTATGCACATTTTTTTAGTGATGAAACTTATTCCTTTGTCTCTCATGAAGGAACTTTTTTTTTTTTTTTTTAGGAAAAGAAATGAGAAAAATTTTGCAAATCATTCTATAGCACAAGCTATTTGTCCACACAGGAATTCAGTTGTTTCTAAGGATGATATGATAGTATCCTACTCCAAAGTGCTGACCCCTCAAAATGTCAGGCCATCTATTACTTGGTCAGCTCATGAGTGCAAGATTTTAGTAGAAAGAGTGAAGACTTTTCTTAAAAGTCATATGGCTTGCCTGTTGTTGAAGTTGTTGGAAGAAATACAGCAGATGATGCGTAAATTTTAGTTTTCTTAAAACAGCAGACATGGCAGAGTACTTGGCCAATAAAGGTATTTGACTACATTCTGGATGGCTTAATATATCTCAGTACCAAAAAACCTGCAGTAAGGCTAACAGTATGAGGTATCCTCCATTTTCTGTCATCATTGATGACTTCATTCCTTTTGGTTCTTCAATATACCCAATTCTGGAAAAAAAAGTTGTCCACAGTGAGGAATCAAGATTTAAGATGGTGTCCAGTTTTAGGTGATAAATATATTTGATCTGAAAAAATATGATTCTAGATGTGTCATTTTGGGTGTTTTTTTTTTCAGGTTAGAGATATCAACTGAAGGAGTAAAATGTTTCAACTATGGTTCTCTTGAACACTCTATTAATAGATGTAAGCTTAGAGATAATAATTTCATAAATCTCAAGGCAAGAAATTTGATATAACAAATGAGACAGAACTGACAAAAGGCCAGGAGCATCTTTATGGTACTCATAAGGAAATTCAGCATCTCAACCAGTTGAAATGAATAAAGATAGTGTTGTAGATGGTATACCATTAGATCTGGTGAAAATGCTAATAATCCTAGTAAACCACATTATACTAGAAAATTATTTTTGCAATGCAATAGTTAATTTGTCACAGCTAAAGAAAAGCAAGACAACACAATTAGGTGCAGATCCATCTACAAGACAATAAATAAAGTTATCCTGTTATCTAAATTTTCTGGTTTAATAGCATCCCGCTTGTCCAAAGAGCATTGAGTGTGTTTCAACATCATTAATTAAAAACGGGAGGTCATGGGCTTTAATAACAATTAATTCTGGTGATGATATTAATTTATCTGATGACTGGGAAAGTGCAGAAGAATAAGAGAAAGAAGAAATAGGAGAAAATTGTAAAAGCTTTATTAAAGCCTTCTTTTCATTCTCAAGACAAGTGGCAGAAGAACAGGTGTTATCATCAAAGCAGAGTGTTAGTCAGGCAGATCAGCCTAATTCTTATTTTTCAAATGCAAAAAAAAATGGAACTTAGCCCCATAGGTAAGGTAATGGTGACTATATCCTGTGGGATATCAAAGAAGGTCCTGATAACTATCTCATCTCCAAAGATTATGTCAGTGAAAGTGCAACAGTGGTTGAGGAGTGATGTCTTTAGATCTAAAAACCTAAATATGCTTCTAGAAATAAGTTCACAACTTTCTTTATCACAAACTATCCAAATCCGGAATCCTTGCTCACTGCAGCACTTTCAGTATGAAATTGTTTCCACTACATCTCAAAATTTAAGAGAATCCAAGAACTTATGAAGGATATAAGACACATTGTTGTTATAAGAACTAGATTCCCCAAAAATAAAGCAGGTGGTGGCACTATTTGATACTATAACAAAGAAAACATTCCACAATACTCATTTCATACTGGCAGGAATACAAGGAACAAATACAATGGAATCATTGTATGACCTTAAATATGTTTTTATGGAGTTCCCCCATCATTATTTATTTCTGAACTGGCCTATTGGTTAAATAAAAAGGTGTAATCAGTCAGCTGCAGTTAGTGAGTGTGATTTTGATAGAGTGTTAGAAATGTTCTTGTGGATGGACATTGGACAATAAGTTTTATGTTTACTTCAACTTACACTTTCCTCACAGAGCTGCATCAGCCATGATAGTTTTCCAGCCATGGATCAAAAGATTATGGCATTGGAGGGTTAGAATTCCTACTTTGGTTTTTATGGCTCTAAATATTTTTTTACAGGATGCTGTAATGGGCACAGCTACTTTCACAAAATAAATCCTCCTATATGTTCAACAGAATTAAAACCTGTGTTTGAATTCCTAGGATCTAAATTTAGAATAAAGAGAGGGCAGAGTAGTAAGGAAACAAATGGAAAAAAGTATCAGTGAGAGCAGTACTGTTTTATCTTTCTGATCTTTCTTTGGGACCTTTTCCTTGTGATGGGTGCCTGATCCTCCCTCTCCCACAAGGGGTGCAATAATTAAAGATTTTATTTGTCTTTGTGGATAGTGCTACTTGCAAATCTGTTCAATAGAAGTTTTGGAATCTGTGAGCAGTGCTTATATTTTCTAATGTTTGCAAAGTAACAATCATAGTATGGCAAATTATTACCCCCATACTGGCATTATAAAAATGATATGTTGAGTATAGAAGATTATATCACCAATATGAACAATTATTTGAAGTACAGAGTTTTTAGCTCACCTTTGGATTAAGGTGAGTTTAAAATATGGTGAGACAAACTGAAAGAGGAAATTGTACATGTGTCCAAGAATTGCTGGAATAGGAAGAAACATGGAAGCAATTTGAGTACACAATCATGATTAAGCAAGAATTGTCAAAAGTCATAACAAATAGCCTTCTCCTTCTCAAACACACAGTTTGAAAGATAAAGCAGGTAAAGAACTTTCAAACCCAGAAATTATCATGGACATGTTGGCCAGTCATTATGCTGACTTATACAGCCTTTTCAAGTAGGCTATATTCAACATCAGCTTGACTGCCCTCTTTCCTTGGAAGACCTTTCACAGGCAGCATCAAAGATTAACCTTTCAGAGACCCAGGGATTGTTGGACTTACATTAGAGTTCTACCTTAAGTTCTGGGGCCTTTGATTTTGGTGCGGTTTGGTCGTGTGTTGAGGTTTGTTAAACTTCAAGTCAGCAAGCAAAGCAGTTGTGACTAATTAATAAGACAGGTTACCCCAGCTTATTACTTAATTTGAGACTTATTTCCCTATTAACTATTGAATTTAAAATAGTATGTAAAGCCTTAGTATCAAAACTTATGTCAACCATTGGATAAATTTTAACTCAGAGCCAGATTTCTGTTCCTAAATACTCAATATTCACATTATTGTTTTTAGTGACGGATGTTATATCCTTGGATGTATCATCAAAGTATCCTCTGCTTCTACTGTCCCTTGCCAAGCAATAACTTTTGTTCAAGTAAACCATAAGTTTTTTTTCTTCAGTTTTTCAAAGTAATGTCTCCCATAGATTCTTCAGAATAATCCATTAAAGGCCCTTTACACTGGGTTTCTCTTTATTGTTAGAAGGGCTTTCAAGGTTGTTTCCTTATAGGTGGGATGTGAGTCAGGGAATGCAACTTCAACAGCTTTTTATAACCTAGCCATTCATCCTGCTCCTAATGCATTGAATATTTATTTGTATCATGATGGCATGCAACTCCCATCTGGTGAAATAATTTTGTACACTACCAATGCAGATGATGATTATGTATTTCATACATCTCCACAGACAGTATAAGTTGTTTTAAATACTTTTGTGCAAGTAGGATTGTTCTCTGAGGCAATGTTGAATTTGTCCAAGTTCTCGATTTATGCCAAAAATGAGGGGTCTAGTTGCAAAACTGGCAATCTCTGTATTTTGGTGAAACGGAGTTAATGTTAGGATATTGTTATTTGACGTATATATGATCTATTTATGAAGTTTTTTAATGGCAAAACCTGCAAAATTATCTTCAAGCCAAGGGTAAAAAATTGGCATTTGTATCTTGTGTCATTACAGAGTTCAGAGCAATTTGTCTCTCCTATAAAATCAAGAAAAGTGGAGATTGCAAGATTTGCAACTAGACGTCTCAAGTATACTCATAGAGAAATAGTTTAATTTGAGAAATCATATGCGGTACACTAATGAACACACATTTTGGTGATTCTATTATTAACATTTATTTGTTACATAATTTTTTAAGAGAAAAAAAATACATTGAAATTTAAATTTTTAAAGAATAATATTATACATTCTACAACCTTTATCACTAAATAACAATACTGTAAAGCAGTGTGGCATTTCAACTACCTTTTCTATCATTCACTAGGTCTGTCATCTATCTTTCACAGACCTAGTGAATGATGGATGACAGGAAATTTCAGATGATTTTAAGAGATCAATAATGATTCCCATATCTAAGAAAATAAATGAGATGGGTTCAGAGCCAACAAAAGAACTAGAGATGGAATCATGTACTGAAGTTGAACATCATAGAACACAAAGAAATTAAAGGATCTTCAGACACTGTACATAAATTTGTGGATTTCAAGATTGATCATAAGATAGGGATTGATTGAAAAACTTAACAATTATAAGCAACACAAAAAAATACAAACTGCAACATTTAGGATAACTAATAACTTCACTGATTGGTTTGAAACAAACGCTGGTGTAAGGTAAGGATACTTGTGGTCTCCCTTAATTTTCAGCAAAGAAGTCATAGATAAAGCACTAATAACATTAATGGGATACAATTAGGAGGAAAGAACTTCAATAGAATAAGGTATACTGAAGACATTGTCATTGCACAAAGAGAAGGCAGAATAGGAATAAGCCTTGCTAAAGATTAGCATAATAGCAGTACAATACAGAAAAACAAAAATGCTGGTATTTGGTAACAAAAGAAACATTATATGTAAGATCAAAATGGAAGTACAACAGGTGTAGGATGGGAAACTTGTTAATGGAAGATGGAAGAATCAAAAAAGAAATCAAAACATGGATAGGAATGGCAAAATCTGCAATTTGCAAACAAAAAGTTCAAAGAAGAGACGTTAGCAAACATTTAAGATTGAAATTTTAAAAATGCTATGTTTGGTCTGTTTTCTTATATGGATGTGAGAATTGGAATTTAATCAAAGATTTGGGGAAAAAGATCAATGTTTGTGATATATTATGGTGTGCAAGAAGAATGTTGAACATAAAATGGACAAATTTGATGAGAAATGAGGAAATGTGTAAAAGATATTGAGTTAGTTATAGTCTTTTGGATGAAGTAGCAGCACTTGATAGAAAGGAACAAAGAAGAGAAAGACCAAGAAGAGATTGGCTGGATGACCTGTAGGACTAGGATAAAATTAGGCAATTCTCTGTATTAAAAAGAAGANTCAAGATAGAAATCTTTGGTGATGAGAGCGAACCTCCACTTAGGAGAATGCACCCAAAAATGATGATATTTTCCTTAATTGATCAACATATTTAAATCTGTTTGAAACATTAAATTGACTTACTAAATAATTTAACAAAGTAAAATTTAAATATTTACCTTTGTTTAGATTTCTAAATGAGTTCTTAAAATATTACCATGTCACATGACTGTTTTCCATCATTAAAAGGGTAACAACAGTTTATAAAAATCTTTGTTTATTACTCAAAAGAAATTGAAGTAAAGTGTATGACCTATTTTCCAAAGAAGTCATATGATCAAATGCTAGAAAATACCCAGGTGTACTGACGGATGTAAATCATTATAATGTTATCCTTGTTCAATCTACAGAATAGACTCAAGACATTCTACCTACAGGTAGCCAACTAGGCTTCCAACATTCTAAATAAGCCATATAAATTATTTGAGTGTAATTTTCATCTAGTTTTCATAGATTCTTCAGAATAATTAATCATTATTACAATGTACCAGTGTTTTAAAATTAAAAATATATATATTATATTTTTTAAAGATTTTTTTTCTTCTGACCATATTAATCGAAAGGCTCCTTCCTGCAGGCAAAATAGAATGGGTGTGTTCTATATATTGAACATTAGAATGATTTATGTCAGTCAGTACATCTGGGAATTTTCTAGCAATAATATTTCTTGGGAAATAGGTCATCAAGGTTGCTTCAATCTCTTTTGAGTAATAAACAAAGAGATTTTATAAATCTTCTCATGTCCTGTGACTTCAAATAATCTCATCACATAGTAAGATTTTAAGAATTCGATCCTTTGATCAATGGTCATCCAAGGTTCTTTCCTCTAGAGCAGTGTTTTCCAAATTGGTGTTCCATGATGTGGACATTAGTGTTACATGATAAAGTTAGATCACAATAACATATACATTTTTAAAAAGGAATAAAAAAATATTTAAACGTTGCTGAATTGTATGTACAGCATTGTACCTGGGTACAGAATTTAAAACAACACAGAGAAAATATTATGGGGCAATGCACAAGTGTTAGGAGAGCCAAATTGTGGCCAAAGCTTAAGTTGGGGTTTCACAAATTTAAAACATGTTTGAAAGGATTCAGTGAAATTTAACTGGGAAACACTGCTGGAGAGAAACACTGGTTGCATTCATTTCAAAGTTAATGAACATGACCTTTCATCAATGAGCTCATTAGGGTGTGATAATGTTGTTGCCAAGGTGGGCCTTTTTGGTAAAAACAATGTACCAATCATTGAGCAATTCAGGCAATTGACAAACTTGTTTACAGAGGCCATCTGGCTGGAAGGAAAGTATTGGCTGAGGATCTGGAGATAGGTGGTTTGGAGACCAGAACTTGTTTGAATATGGGTCTGGAGTTGCTACATACCTTACCAGAAAATATTAACTATCTGCACTGCCACCTTTGTATGCTGCAGCAATTTTGGAATAGTAGAGATTATCCATTTGTGTGTTTTAACAATCCAAAGATGACATTATGGAAGTACAAGTCACCAATTATGAGTTTCTCTGACAACTCGAGGGTCCTATTGTAATACTGTGCATCTGCCAAAATTCTGAACATTTGTACAATTAATGAACTGTACAACCATGTTCCATTAAAGATAAGATTCTCAAATAAATTGGGTGAAAAATTAGATAGGTGGTTGATATATGGGAGTGGTCTCCTTTGCCAGATGACTGAGATACTTCATGTTGCCAAGATCAAGTCCATTCTGTAGACTGTCACTTGCAAATTTGACTGTCAGTGTCTAGTTTGAGCTATTTTGCATGTATATTATGTGGTAATCAGTCATAAGACTAACAAATCAATATTTAATCTGTCCAGTTTTGGAGGAAACAAAGGGTACTCTGCAAAGAGTCAAGATAGAAATGGCAACTATACCTAATAAATGACATCATAATAACTTCCCATTTAATCCAGAAAAATATTTATTTTCCAGGAATAAATGTGAAGTTATTATGATGCATATACATTTCCTCTAGTGATACCAGAATTGAGAGATAATTGAATGTGTACACATTTGGCTTTAATACTGAACAATTATTTACTATTAATTATTATTATTAAGTATACTAGTTTAAAGCCTGTCAAAAATTATAGAAGTTACTCCCCCACATTCACCATTTTCACTCCTCCCCTTCAATTTGTAAAACATAAACCATATAAATTGATGGACATTCATCCCCTTCGTCCACCCATCCCACCGACATCACCCCTTCTCTAATTTTCCCAACACTCCCCTCTTCCTTGATGGTTTAAAAATTAAAAAAAAAAAACTTAAGTTGCAAATTCTAAAAGGTAAATCCAAATACTAATGACATCGCACTTACTGGGTCTCAAAATGACAAAGGAAGCAGTTTATTATATTAGATTATTTATAAAACTAGTGACAAAAAAAATGTCTACTTACTCACACCTTAATCACACTTTACATTCTTCATTGAATTCAGCCACTCAACACTTGTATCCTCTCCATTAACATAACTCACCACATACAATCCAACATGAATATAAAAAATAGATAGATGGAATAATGGATGAATGAATGGATGGATGGATGAATGGATGGATGGATGGATGG
>PXIH01S0001099.1:28805-40757 GCA_003024985.2 Euperipatoides rowelli
TTTTTTTTTTTTAACGTTAAATGTCCAATGCGGGACACTTTCCGGGACAGTTTCAATACGGGACANGNAGNTCAAATCAGGGACTGTCCTGCATAATCCGGGACGTCTGGTCACCTTAGTGTTACATCATAATTCAAATTATACATTTCTAAGATCTTTGTACATAATTTACAAGCATAAAGAGACAAAATTCTCTATATTTGGATAACTTCCAGGGAAAAAGGTATTACCCGGAATTGAACCGGTAACCTTGGAGTTACCGGTTTGTCCAGTCATGGCTGGACCAGCCCACAGGTCTACCAGCACCACAAGGTGTTTTTTTTTTTAATTTTTGTAATGTTTTTAAATATTTAAAATTATTTACCACAAATGTAGATTGCATTGAATATCAGCTGTACATCACTGATTTAAAGTGATAATTCAAAATATGATTAGATTATAAATATTTATTGTACCAAACTAATGTATTACCAAACCAGAATGCCTGCTATCCTAAAATTTCTTCCCTCAGCAGCCTAACATTACTGCCATCTATGAACAGTAGCTGGAAACAAATTTAAAAAAAAACTACCGTTAACAGTATACCTGTCTTTAGGAAGACCATGAGAAATGGGCGCTCCACATAACTGGGGCCCCATTTTTCAAATGATGNTGATTTTTTTTTTATGCTGGAAAAAAATAATCTTTTTCCAAGCAATTTATAAAATGATCAGTCAAGTATTTTTCTATACCACCAAGTCCAAACAAGTTTTATAAATTCTGTCTAAAATCTAAGGTTTTTTTTTTTAGTCCTCTTCATTGTGCATTTTTTCTCCGTTTCCATTTTTTTTTAGTTTATTTTGTTATTCCTGGCTGCCTTAGTCAACATTTTGTGTTTTGGTATATTTTGTTTTACTGGAATTGGGCCCACTAGTGGTTAATCATCCAAAGAGACTGTATTTATTCCATTGGCATCACTTTGTTTTGTAGAATATTTTATTAATTTTAGAATTTTTTTTCTAGGGCTTTTATCTTCTCTTTTCACTGCCACAAAGATATTTTATTTAGACATTGACTTTTGACTCATGCTGTTAAACATAATAGTTCAAATAAGGTAGCTTATTGTTCTTACGCTGTTTTTATAACAATTCTTAGGTATAGGTATTCGGCTTGTATTTAACAGTAGATAAACATTTTATGAACAATGACTCCTTGACAGGCCCTAAAGTTTGAAAAAGACTATCATTATTATGCATGTAACACCTATGTGATAGAAGGGTACTTCTCAGCTGATTTTAGACCCCATAATCCATGGCCACATTCTTGCTACTTTGGTCCTGTATGGCCTACACTGGTCAGTTACTAGATGGTTCTAGCAGTTTAGCTCTAGAGAAACCTAGATAGTTAGGTGACTTCAAGTTATGCTATAAATACGTTTAAATGTATGTTTTTTTTTTAAAACTTATAATTTTTGGAAAATTATAAGTTCTAACAAAAAAGTTCCGTTTTGAATAATTTTAAAAATGAAAATGTTTAGTCGGAGGCCCCAACCCAGTGTACCCGTTATGATCTGCCTAAAGATAGTTAGCCAAATATGTTATTTATTTACAATCAAAAAAAAAAAAAAATAGAAATGATGATTTGTACAGAAATAAATTTGATCCATTTTTCTCCACGAAAGTTGTTTTCTTACTGGCTTCTTAAAAGCAGCATTAAACTGTTTTTCCATTATGACTCTTAGATTCAGTCTTAGTGATAACTGTAATTTCTACTTAAGCGGAAATTTGTTCTTGTTTGAATCAACATAAAATGGATGAAGTTAAAGGTCAAATGTAATGGATTTTTTTTGTTTTCATTACAAAAAAAAGTTATTTAAAGATAAAATTAAAAATATTCCTTTCCTTTGTCTGAGATTACAAAAAAAAAAAAAAAGGTTTCAAATTATTTTGGGGTCTGAGATTATTTTGATGACAAAGCTGGTGCTATTAATGCTGTAAAATAGAGTGCTGTTCAGCTTGTAATATTTTTTTTTTTTTTTTTTACAAATTGGACCATAATAGCACAAAGGATGAATTTGATTATGATTCTGTATAAATATTTAAACAATTAGTCCATAGGATTTCCAGTCTTTAGCTGATGAAGATAGCGAATATTGTAAAGTTTAGTATAGTAAAAGCTATTCATTTCTCAACAATGATGAAACAAAATATCTCCAAGCATACACTATAGACAATATTGTTTTAAGGGGGAAGGAGCTAAAGACAAATATTAAAAAAATTGAATATTGTAAATACCTTTTTTTAAATTTAATTTTTTTTAGTACGGTAATTACTATTATCTTTGAAAATCAATTAAAAAAGAAATCCGTTACATTTGACCTTTGTTTCTCAGTTGAATCTCTCTCTACTACTTTTATTTTGCACATTCAATCTGAAAAAAAAAATTCAAATTATCTTTGTACTGTAAATGAAATAAGTTAGACATCATAGAAAAGTTAAAAAAAACTTTATTACTATTGCTTTTATCCCATAAATGATTATAAAAATGGTTCACTGTAAAAACAATGCGATATAAAAACATGATAGCCAACCATCTAGGCAAAAAAACATCAAGATGGGAAAATTCAAACTCTCTGTAGGTCTAGCTCGTAGTCATATACAGTATGTTTACGATATTTAGTAAATATAATAATAGCAATAAATGACTAATTGGATGCACAGAAGTTCAGCATGATGCTTTTATCGGTGATATTTTTATATTGCAGTGTTTTTACTGGATACCGATAAAAAAATATATATACTGTATATATTGTACATGGGGCTTACTTCATCTTTAAATAAAAAAGTAGACCAATGTATAAATTTCTATAAGAGAGACATAGTTTACCAATTCTGGTAGACTATAAATCAGATAAATTAATACTACTTTATTATCATTATGAATTAAATTATTTAAGTTGTAAAGGAAAAAATAGAAATAAATGTCATAAAATACAGAGCTAAATTCACAATATTTTTTTTTAACAAACATTTTTTATCCATTATAAAATATTATACTTGAAAAAAATGTATAAAATAGGCACAGTTTACATTAGAAATGTGTACATATAGTTATTAATCAGAAATGGCCATGTGACTAAGGCAAGATGGCTTCACATGGCCAAAGTAGATGGTGTCACATGGCCCATCACATGGCTAAAGAGACGGCTTCACATGGCCAAAGGAATAGGGCATTACGTGGCCAAAGTAGAGGCTCCACATGCCCAAAGGAAAATGGCTTCATGTGGCCAAAGGATAAGGCATCAAGTAGCCAATGGAAAATGGCTTTACATGGTCAAACAAACAATTATATGAAGCTTAAAAAATATGGCATCATGTGACAGAAAGCACATGATTTCACCTGCCTAAAGAAACTAAATGATGGGAAATTGTTTTTTTTCCCCCTCTTTTTTAATTTAATAGGAATATACAAACTGCAATTTGTATGCTTAATATTCAGGCATTGAAATGAATTTATAGACATAGTAACTGATAAATAATGAATTTCAGTTATTTGTTATGCAAGATTCAGGAAATACAATTTAAAGACTTTTCTGAATACAGTTCAATTTTTATCCAAACTAAAAAACAAAACAAAAAAAAAACATACAATCAAATCTTTATATGCTCTCTTTAAAAATATTTGATGTGAAAATTGAAGTTTCCTACAAGTAGTGAATAATACAGCTTGAGTTTAAATAGTAATCCATATAAGAACTGAATGCATGTCTCTGATAGGCACATAATACTGAGACTGGTATTGACTAATTCATAATTTTAAAATTGATATTTTATAATTATACAAATTATGCAGGGAATTATATACGGTACTGTAGATACATTAATGATAAAACAATTGAAAAGGAAATGACCAAATATTAAATATTCTGTGAACTAAACATGTTTTACTCAGAAATAAAATTATACATACTGTATAATCAATATAAATTTTAAAAAATTGTTACAGTAGCAACAAAAGTTTTCGGCAAAATGTTATAAAGCTGTGTCATGTCTATGTACACATTGCTGTTGCTGTGAGTCTGGAAAGGTGGGGAGATCCGATGACTTATTAAGCAGGGTTGGGAAATAATGCACTACTTGAAAAACTACTTTGTTTGAGTACCGTAGTGATTGCGGAGTTTCATTACCTTTACAAAAGTAGTCATAATGCTATATTTTCACTGCTTTTATATGACCTCAAGCCAATATTTAATTTTCTTCTGGAAATAGACATCAGATAAATAGTATTAAGTAAAACCGACACAAGTTTTTAGGCAAAAATCACACCTATAATCTGTTCTTTTTTCTATTACCTAACTAGAAATTGTTTAGATAGTTTTACTGTTTTCACCACACAACGTTTTCATGATGCAAATGCTTTGTCTAACAAATCCAAATTGTTATGAATAAAAAAAAGGTTGTATCTTTAAATAAATTAAGTATTTAAAGGTACAAATGTACCAGTAGAACTTCCTTGGCAAATTTACAATAAATATTTTGCCCTTATTAAAATATAAAAGTGAATTTCAAAGCGTAAGTGGTTAAAAATACGAAACTATAAATAACTGACTCGGGTCCAAGAAAAGAGAGCTCATTATAAAAATCTTTGGTGATCCATGATCGCGAACCTACGCCTCGATGAATACACCTAATGGTGAAAGTAGTTGTTCACTACTTTTTAAAAGTAATTTTCCAAACTCTGTTATTAAGAAGCAATAAAAATGTTACAAGTTCGCCTATATTTTGCTGCCAACAGTTCGCTGCTACTTGTAATACTTTTTATGAATTTTCGTAATAAGGGAAAAGACTTTATGAACGCACTTTATACTTATTCACTGAAATGGCTCTATGAAGTTTGAAAAAAACTCTACATGTTCTTAGAAAATGTATGTTATTCTTTGGAGTTGGGGTTTCTATAGCTTTCAATTAAAGTCTATTAAAAGTCTTTAAAGAACAAAAATGATTTTGATTTAAAAAAAAAACTAAAAAAAATTGTAATATCAAAATAAACAAGTATTAGTTTGTTTATGTTGCAGGTTCATAGTCTAAATTTTGTAATAAATACTATTAAAAATGTCTACAAATAAAATTAACATAAAAGCCATTTCTCGCTCACAGATATCGGGTCAATACGTTATAGTGAATTGATATTTTTTCTTTTATCATATAGATTCGTTCATGCATGGGTTAAACTGTGTTCTTGCGAATTACTTTATTTTCTGGAAAATGTTGTGTTAACGTGGTTTGATCCATCATGGATTGTAAACTGCCAAGGCGATCGACTCCCCTTACATATGCAAATTAATGATAATTTATTGTCTTTGTTTTGCATGCTCTTTGCTATTTAAGAGCATTGCATACCATGCTTCTATGTCTTACTTGGATGGTTAACATTAGACATCCCAGCGAGTTTTCTATTTATTTTCTCTGGCTGGATTGACGAATGTAAGTGCAAGGAATGTCGACCGCCCAATTGGTACTTATTACAGCATCATTAATTTAGGGGATTTTGGGTTTCGTTATTTTTGTATGATAGCGAGTTGCTGATTTGTATTATTTATTTACATTACAATCTACTTTAAACTCCACCTACTGTACCTTCGTTTCTTTGTTACCAACCAGCAGTTCACTTGATATTTCTGTATGACAGCGAGTAGTTGTTCTTGTATTATTTTTGTTTGTCTAATAAAGTTTAGACTTTAAGCTCAGCCTACATTCATTTTTTTTATTTTACCAACCAGCCAGCAGTTCACTAGATATTCTCAACATCAACCAATAATAGCCGATTACTATTACGAATCATTTTATAGAAAGGAAATCAAAACAAATTATAGCAATTTATTAAACATAAAACTATAGTACGGAGAAGAACTATTTACAATTTTATATTTATTTGTATAAAAAAATACTGAACTAAGACTTAAATAATATAATAAATAAAGGAGTATAAAATCAAATAAAATTATTAGAAAAATTAAAAAAAAAAAAAATCGGGTTGCTTAGTTTATGAGCAATAATTTGTGCCGTGCCTACATCTTGTATCTATTTATTTGATGATAGATAAGCAATTAACTTTTTTTTCTTTTAAAAAAAACCTTTGCAGAAATAAAGTCAAGCTCATTTTAGAAAATCCTGAAAAAAAAAAAATGAAAATGATTATGACTGGGCAGTTAGAATATTTTAAATTCGATCAAGTTTTGATTTTTACAGAATTAAATATTCTAATTTTTATTCAATTATAACTTGAATTGACAATATTGAAAGATTATCAAAACATTTGGTTTTATATAAACAAAGGCAATATAGTTAATTTTATTTACTGTATATAAAAAAAATGATACCAAATGGCACTATTTCGCCTTGGTGGAAATTCAGGCCTTTTCATTAGTCCAACAATAATCTTTAAAATTAATTGGATTTTATTAGATATAAATTAAGTATATTATATATTTTAAGAATTATTATTTTTATTTATTTAAAAGGTGATAAATAGTTTAATTCAAGATTATCAAGTTGCTTGTTATAATCATTATGAATCGATATGGAAATATGGCTCTCATTATTTTTAAGCATTATAGATGCCATTTTTTATTTGTATAATGTATTGAAGGATTCGGCATGGATTTTTCAATCGTCGTTGAAATCACTTCATTGAATCATTTAAAGACCCTTTGTGAATCATCTGATGCTAAATTGTCGGCTATGTTTATATGTAATTTTGCTAATAGTTGCAAAGTGGTTTTAATATGCCTTCAAACTTTGTGGCTTAGCTTGCATTTATAGTTTATAAATATTTTAATTAACATGATCAAGTTTATTCATTTCTTTTTGACTGGAGAGCGATGATGAAATATCAGGAATATTGGTTAAATGCAAGATGGTTTTGCGCATAATCGGTATAAACACAGGTTATGCACAGATTTTTTCAAGTTTTTATTAGATAAATTAAATATTATTAAATTCAAATTCAGGAGAGAACACAAATGTATTTTCTACTCAGGTTATGCTATTTTTCGTACTGGTTACTAGTGGTTTTACAAATTTAAGTCTATCGGGCTTCAATTATTTTGAAATGGTCATAACTGTCACAATAGTAAATTTTCAATAAATAAGTCCCAATCTTGGATATACTGTATATGGCAACCATAGAATGTAAACGAATCATCCTTTTTTAAGGTCAGATCTTTTAATTAAAAAAAAAATACGGTACATTATTTTTTTTTTTGCACGGTATCGATCACTTAATTTCGTCAGTAATATGACATAATAAATATAGCATTAACTCATTTTATTATAGCTGCCTAAAATAATAACCACTTCAACTCTATTCTTTTGCCAGCTATTGTTTATATGAGTTGAAAAAAATAAATCATAGCTTGGAATAGATTATCACTTTAAACTGCATAGGTTTATTGCTATTATTTAGCATAGCGTAATCTAAGAATATAAATAATTTCAAGTTCAACTGCGGAGAAATATTTTCTCTTCGGCCTGCTTTCCATTAGTGATTGAGTGTACTTTGTTACAGTAAAAAAAAAAAGCAAGCAAGCAAAGTACTGTAAAAGATGTATTTTTGGCGGAAAAAATATTTAACTGATTGCGGATCTACCAGCAAGATATTGAAAACAATAATTAGTTTTATGATTTAAATGCGTGTTCTGCATTAATCTGTAAAATAATAGATGCTTATTTATATTTTATTGTAGATGTTTCAAATTAACATCCTATATATATTTGTATATGTCAATAACATATACACTTTTTACTACTGTATTATACTTACCGTACCTAGCGGGCGATTTTTGAAAACCAAGGTTATATAAAAGGACCACTGAAAATAGATGCATTTTTTTTTATTTTCATGTGGAATTGTTTTAGAGAATTTTTTGCCATCAGTGAAAAATGCTAAAATGAATTCCAAGTGAATAATACTTTTTTATATAGCATCTTAGAATCAGGTCACTCCTCTGCTTTTGTAAATAAGAACATATTAAAAATATTGCACTATGAAGCACGAGATGATTACGGTCAAGTCGGGACAGTTTAAATTTATTGCACTACTATATTTTAACTTTATTACATAGTTACTGTTGGATATTCAGTTTTTTTTGTTCAGTTGACCAATCATTTATTAAATTAATTGCACGACCCTAATGGCTATAGTATTAAACTACATCTATCCTATATACAAAAAGCAGCGAAAAAAAAAAAAAAAAAAAACTTAGTAAGAATGCTGGGTTAATCTATTCAATAATCTTATGAAATGTGCTGTTAATACTGATAGAAAACATCACTTTTCACAGGTAATATAAAGATTTGTGAATTGTGTAGGATTTTCAGGTAGCAATAAATCAACTGTTCATATGAATAACAGTAGGCCTATACCTAATAATGACCTAACTCATGCTTAATTTTGGTGTCAGTCAGTTATAACCAATTTATAAAATAGCAGAGCCAGATATGAAAGACATTTTGTCAACAGATGGCAGCACAATTGATTACATTAACCTTAATGTTCAAAATATTTACAGCATTCTGATTTTGTAAAATTTAAATGGAAACAATCACAAATTTTAAACTCTCCCTTTTCATTCTTTTCGTTCATTTTTTCATTAGTTCTGCTGGCTTATCTCGAATGCTTACAGACAAATTTCCTAAGATATAAAATCGGAGCGGTTTATTGGCCCACTCCTCCCCATGAAAATCCACGCCAATTCGTTTTGTGCTAATGATATTTTCCTCCAGAATCGAGTCTCCCGGTTCAATCCATAAGGTATCCACTTGTGTCAAATCTTTCTGATTCATCAAATCTTTGGTTATTTCCAATGAAAGGCACAGTTTGGATGGTCCGTTACAAAGTTGATGAGATTTCAATGGTTTACCCCCCTCTTTGCGTCGATAGTTACGATTCTCCTGCATGATATCGGAACCTTCTAACGGTTGGAGTGCGCGCAATAAAACTGCAGCACCTTCACCTAAAAAAAAAAGGAAGGAAACTGGAATTTAATTTTTGCTAACAATTTCAATACATCAGACAAAAAAGATGCATTAAAAATAATTTTGTTTTAAAGTAGTTTCTAACCTGAACAATTCTTATAATAATAGTAGCCTATAGAATATTCAGTCATCTATAAAAAGTAATCAAAATTCTTTCAGATTGGCTACATTATAAAAATATTTTTCCTGTGATATTGATGGTTTTAATTATTTTATCAGTAAAAGTATAGAATCCACCTTCAAATGTTAAAATGCAACAAAATTCTTTAAAATTGGCTACAATATTAGCAATTATACTAATACCCATTAGAGATGGGACATTGATACCTAGATACTCTTGATGCTTGCCACTATTGAAGTAATCAGTTGAGTATTTTTTTATCGACTCGATAACTACGTTTTTTAAAAACATATTCAATTTTAAAAACAAACACACTCTGTTTTAACTAATTACTACTAATTGCAGACATATATTTTATCATTTAAAAGAAAAACCAGCTTTCTAAGTTAATTCTTTGTATATTAAATCTCATTTACAAAAGATTGGGAGATTGTTTTTCTTAAATTTCAGATTTCAAAAGTTCTTATTTCTCAACACAATCATTATCAAAAATTCCATTATTATTCAAACTAAAACTTCAAATGATGTATGGTCTCCATGCTATAGGAAAGATATAATTTATTGGAGAAAGTACAGAGAAGGGCTAAGTTAATATTAGGTATTGGTAGATTATAATATTCGGATAGACTTAAAAAATTAAAGTTACAGTATACTCTTTAGAAAGGCTTATGGGAGATATGGTTGAAGTGTTCAAAATAGTTAATGGAATGGTAGATATCACGTATGACAAATTTTTTATAGTAGAAATAAGGGAAATAAATTCAAATTATGTCTTAATAGACTTAGACCATAGTTTCCCAAAGTGGGCGGAAAAGCCCCCCCCCCCCCCCAGGGGGCGCTGAAGTCCAATTGGGGAATGTTAAATAAAAATAAGGAGGCGGTAGAAACATAAAGAAAGAAGAGAAGAAAATTTTTAAAAACATTTGTACATGTTTCATCTGTTGTGTAACATATAGTAGATTTAAATTTGTAGTGATTACTTTATTTTCTAAATAAACCCTCAAAATGCAAGTTAATATTATAATAATCAGTGGTCAAGTTCACCGACAGGTCTAATCCTTTAATTATTCCTTTTCTTTTTATGAATTTTTTTTTACTATCAGGTGGCCTAATAAATTATTTAAAATCGTATAGGAATAAACTTCTACACCAGGTTTCTTCCTTCTCATTAAGGTGATTTTTAATGTTGTGATATTTATTTGAATATTGTCTTTCATTATCTTAATTTTCTGTGTGTAATGTGAATGTTACTATGGTTTATTTAAAAAAATAATTTTATAATTTCAAGCTACAATGTGTCTTTAAAATTACAACATCTTTCTTTGCTATGTTGTAGGATGTAAGTAGAAATATAGATACATAAAAGAACGTAAATTCATCACCATATCTTTCTGTTTGTTCGCTTAAAGGAGGTTGATTTCCAGGGGGCGCTGAGTAATTTTTTTTTCTGAAAAGGGGGCGGTAGGCCAAATAAGTTTGGGAACCTATGATCTAGACTATTATTGCGCCAAAAAATTTTTTTAAAACAGAATTGTATCATTTTGGAATAGTTTATAAGAAAAAGTTGTTGAATCTAAGCCAGTTGAATGTTTTAAGCTTAGGTTAGATGATTTTATGGCTGGTTTAATGTTTAGTTAACTATATGAATATAGGCTAGTTTGAATTGTTCTAATTGTTTTTATTTTGGAATAGATTGGCAAAAAAAGTAGGACTGTTGATTTTTTTTACGCGAGGATGAGAAGTTTATTTGAGGGTTTAACTAGTTAGGTATTGCAATGGGTGTATATAATTTTTTTTTTTTTAAAATTAAAAAAAAAAAAAAATATTAAATTAGGACTAGGGACAACCTCGCTGGTCTGTTGTTATCCTTCATATTTGTATTGTTTTGTAACCTGATTGGCCAAAGAAATTTGTTTAACCTCACAATAACGAAGTGTGTGTAGACCTTAATGAATAATCAACTAAAAAAGTTAGAGTTTTAATCCAAATATTTTTTTGAAATTAAACAATTTTGTATTGTTGACAATTTTATAAGTTACAAAATAATATTAAAGAGGTACAATAATAAATCCTGAGTTAAAAAAAAAAAAGATTATAAATGTGTGATCATTTTTTTATTAATTTATGTTCTTTTTCATCTAAATTTGAGACATTTTTTAAGACACGCGTACTTAGAAATGTTATGACAAGTAATATTCTTTTAGAAAATGACAAAATATTTTTTAAGTGCAAATAGCGTGGAGGCACCCCCTATGGCCACTTGCATTTTAAATTATGCTAAATAAAGTCCAATAAGTATTTCATCCAATTTAAATGCTTTTAATGTTTACCCCAGTATTAGAGCTTATGAAAAACTGTGATTAGCAATTAAAAAATCAGCCATTTTAATATATTTTAAGTTTATTTGAAAAATCTCCATGTTTGCTGAATTAATCTTGTTAAGGAACAGATAGAATAATATTTTACTGGCATGAGTAATTTTTAATATCCCTAACCAATTATTGTTTGTGTATTGTAATAACATTGTAACAATTGTCTTTGTATCAATTTTGGTAAAATTTAGTTTCTACTGTGCCGGTACAGTGTTAGAAATTAAGCCTGGCCATAAGTAGCAACTTTATAACCAGAGATCCCCATCTATGGCCAGTATGTAGCCGTAGGAGGAGACATAGGCTTTCAGATAAGGGGCGTTTCGGCGTCATTTAAGCCCTAATTTTACAAAAAAAAAAAATGCCCGTCAAAATAATTATAGTTCTAAGTCAGTGGAAGTCAACAATAAAATACTAAGACATCAATGCATAAATCTAGAAGTCAATT
>PXIH01S0001103.1:10412-28898 GCA_003024985.2 Euperipatoides rowelli
TTTTTTTTTTTTCAAACTACCAAAAAATAAAAAAAATAAATGGGAAAAGGGAGGGTCATTAATGTAGTGCCTATGGACAGCATGATTAGGGGGATTCTTTCAACTTTACTTATCTAATTTAAAGATCCCTGGATTCACAACACATGAAAAGCACTGCACTAAATCATGTTTTGAATCTAATCAAATAGCTTCTCTATCTAGCCTAAAACCCCAAGCATAAGTTGACAAATTGCAGTTTTGCTCTAAAAAAAAAAAAAAAAACAGCATCTTGGCATCTTTTTAAGAAGTAGGCTAGTTTTGAAACATTGGCTAGTAGTTATGGATTCTTTAAAATAGAATTTAAAATCAAATGTTATATTTGTTTAGCTGATGTACAACTAACAAACTAAACATTTGATATTCTAATCAATTATCGGTACTAATAAATAGTGTTTTTAAAAATCCAAAAATTACGAAATTTTAATAAAAAAAACATCTGGATACATTTTTAAATGTGAAAAAGTATAACACACCTGAGGGAAAGAGAATGTCAGGTCAACGTTCTCTAGGTAGGTACCCCAATAGTAATCTCCTCAATCCTAATTTGGACATACAACTTTTAATAGAATACAAATGTCCAATTAGGATACTGTAATTTAATTTTAATTATATCCATATTGATAAAAACTATTAGCTTCATAATAAAAATTATATATTCTTAAATCGGTTTAATGTACTTAAATTATTATATTTACAATAGCTAATTATTACTATTATTATTTAAGCTTCTCTATATCTTTACAATATATCCAATTAAATCCCTAATATTTTTTTTTTGTGTTTCACCAGGTTTTTTTTGTTCTTAAAAGTTGACGTTTTAATTGGGTTATCTTCCAACTATCATCAGAAAATTATACTAATACAATTTAGTGCCTTATTTTCTGATATAGTTGAAAGCTAGTCCAATTGAAATGTCAACGTCAGTTTAAACATGTTTACAATATTCATCCATTCAAATATCCAATTAAATAAATGTAATACAGTATTTAAAAACAAAAAGCCTCTTAAAATTATGTATTGGACATCCAAGTATTGAATTAAGTCAAAAAGCAAAAATTTCAGGTAAATAATTTTATTTTTGTTAACAAATAAACATATAAAACAAATTCCACAAGTACTGTACTGTATAAATTTCAATTTTTATTAACATAACTAATCAACAGTTTTTTTAGTATAGTTATATCTTCAACTATTTTCTTAATATTCTAGTTATTTATTGTATTAGCTTCAAAGCTCATCAGGAAGAAGAAAAAAAAAAGATAAAAAAAGGCACTTATTTTTTTAAAAAAAAAAAAAAATCAAATTTTTATAACATTGTATATTATAAAAAAAAAACTGAATATACATGTCAAGACAAAACTTATAAAAAGCATTTATTTACGGAAAATCAACTAACTGAAAGATAATTTCTTTTGGTCCAGTTTAGCAACATGATTCAGAAGTGACAGCTTATGGAATGTTATCAACATTCATTAATGTGGAACACTAAATGAATTATTACATCTTAAATCTGATTTTAATACTATACTACAGTATATGTTTACAGAATATATAGTAACATACTGGATATTAGATACAGTATGTATACAAACTATGTGTGTGTATGTGTGTACATGTAGTGTATACTGTGTAAGTATATAGAGTATCTAGTTTTATATTACATATACACTGTACAGCATACTACATACAGAATATACTCTGTGTATATACAGTACATACACATTATGAATAGAGTATATCTATGCAGAATGTGCATACACAATGTAGTGTATATTCAATAATTTTTAATTAGCTTATTTTTGCAAGGAAACCTTTTCTACAATATACAGTATAATGTACATGTATACTGTATATACACTATAGATGTACATATATACACAGTATATTATATATACAGAGGGTATACACAGTACATACAGATGTATAATGCATATATTCACACACACTAACACATATAGTCTCTATAGACTGTACATATAAAGTTATATTAAATAAAGTACACAAATACTTAAACTGTCAATGCTGATGCTGGCTACATAAAACATACATTAAATGTCGTTTCTTTTCACTACCTTTCATAGTCATCAATTTAAACAATAATTTAATGACTAGGATAAAATACTTGGAACACAAAGCTGTATTCACTGGTTACTATTTACAGATATAATTAACATTCAATGATTACACAGTTGTAATATTTTCTGAGCAGAACATCGTTTTTTTTTTTTTGGTAATGGAATGTCCACTAATATACAATTGAATAAAATCAGACATAATAAATTAAAAATAAAAATATTAAAGTATATTCACATTTTTACAAGAATTCGTTTGTATTGATGAAAAGAGATTTAAACAAATCAAATCTCAAGAAGTTTGGACAGTCAAATTCAATTTTATTTTTTAAAAAAAAGCCAATTTTACAACATATAAATAATGATGAATTTTTCTCTTTTTAATAGAATGCTAACTCAAAATTTTTTTTTTTTTTTTTTAATTAATGTTCCAGCTAGCCTATATTAATAGTGATCACCTACTGTTTACTTTTAAGCAACATGCAACACCACCTATTTCATCCAACAGACTTCTAACTAGTCCATAATTAATGACAAACTTATTTTTTTTTTTACTATTTAAACTTTCTAGAGTCCATAAATTGTATTTCTTTTATTATTTTATATAAAATATGAAATATATTGAGATTCGTTTTTTAAACAAATATATTATAGTAGTGTGACAAAAAATAATTCCCTGTACCGGTATTATCTAAAAAAATAAAAATAAACTTGTAAAAAAAAAAAAAAAAAAGTATTTTAGATTTCTGAATTATATTAGAAATATTCTAATTGATAGTTCTGGCTTTTTAGAATAAAAACTACTGCAGGGTGTTTAAAAAATTATGGACTACTACTCTAAAAAAAATGATTAAAGTACTATAATTTATTTAAAATATACCAGCATAAGTCTCATCAAAATTGACTCAAACTTCAGATGTCTCTCCCCTGTCCCAATTTCTCACTCTCTAGTTTATCAATGTCTCTGTACATCTGAAGCATCTTGCTCTTCAATGTTTAAGTCTGTATATTGAATGAAGGGGAAAAAATATTTGGCTTAATTTAATTACTAATCACAAACAGCATAATTGCTTAACTAGACCTATGGTACAGTTATGCATTACATTTTTTGCGACACCAAGATAATTTTATGCTAGATGATTAAAAAATACATTTTGGCATAAGGTCAAATTAAATTCTGGCCTTAAGCGATGGAAATATTGACAATTTCTGGATGTCATCTGAAAGGAATCTGAACCTATTTATCTCCAAGGAAGTTAGACAGAGCCGGCCACAGAAAATATAAGGAACCCAGGCTCCGAGCTGTACATAGGGCCACAGAAAAAGAGGAACAAAAAAAAAAAATTTTAATATCTATAAATTTAATTATATGATAGTGTATAATTTGTGTACTAATAAAGCATTTTTTAACCAGTATGTGATAGAAACAAGGCTACTCGTACAATACTTTTAAATTCAGCGATAGACAATCATTCCCATTCTTGTATTTCTAGATATTATTTTTCATAGGAATATATTATCTATACACTATAGGTCGAAATTCGACTAATAAGAAAATTTCCTTTGTAAAAAGCCGCCACAACGCTAAACAATGAATGTTTTAATTTTATTATATAAATTTTAGCTATTGCACTCCCTCTCCATATAAACTTTAACTCTGCCAAATCTCACACTCCTCCGTGNNCNCAATATGNTTAAAAAGGGATCCAAAGTTTTCCCTTCACATATTAATATATAGATACTGTAGACTAATTTTCTTTCTTATCCCTGTTTCAATTCTAACCTTTTTTAATTGTGATTAGCACAATAATTTTCAGGCATAAATTAACAAGGTCAATTCGGCAAAACAAGAACAATATATGCAGACAAATAATGGATTAGAAAGATTGCCAAGTAAAAAAGTAGAAAAAATGCTTTTACTCTATCGATATCAGGCTTGTAAATCGAAATCTGTTATTTAGCAAATAACTAAAAGAAGTCAGTTCTTTACGCTTTCTTTTTTTAAATTTAGTTCTAGGCTAAAAAATTATTAAAGGTTATACTTTCGTGATCTTTATTACCTGAAAAATAAGTGGCTGTAATCAACTACTTCTTGAAAATCAATTCCTGGATGATTTGGATTTATCTGATAATAATTATTCATCATCATCAGAAGGAAGTGAAAATTTATCAGAAGGCAGAAGCAAGTAATTATAGCAAAGATTCAAATTCTGATTTTTGTTTTGATGAATGTTGCAGCTTATCAGGCCCCAATTCGAGCCGTTTCAAACGCTCATGAAATTGATAATTTATCTGAAAATATTTTGCATTCACATATTGAATTACATGACCTGTTTTCCTGATGTGAAAGTAAGGCCTAAACTAATGTGTAGATACCGGTTTCAAAATAAATATACTGTAAGCCTACCTGTATAATAAATAGTAAACATGCAATCGATTGGCTAACTTTATTATTAATTTAATTATTATGAGTTATTATTATCCAAAGTTGTTTGCATTTCAGAAATAAAATAATGATCTAACAAAATAAAATATGAGGGGCGGGAAAGGACTTTACAAAAGTAGATTTCAAATTTTAAAATTAAATTGTAGTTAAATGTTTATTTATAGAATATCTTCTATTATTGTATTTTATTTGATTAAAATATGTTTTATTAGATGGTTATGTGTCAAGCTGTAAATAAAATTACTTAGAAAAGTGTGTGTGGTGGGGAAGGGGAGCTTTATCTTTAAACTAATTGAAATTTTAATGGTATTTAGAAAAATATCTTGTGATGATAATGGCACAATTTTATTTTTTAATGATAGTGATTATTAAAATTGTAACAAAATTATGATAAAGTGTTTATGTCTGTATTCATGATGCTTCAAGAACTATTGCACGAAGCCGAACAGAGAATAAGTCTCCTCGAATACAATTTATTATATTTTTTTTCATGAAAAGATAGCCAAGTTTTTTTTATAATTGAGAAATTTTTAGTGGCCCTAAAAATTAATTTATGGGAAAGGCCGGCCCTGGAGATAGAACACATTTTTTTTTTTGGAATTACTGTCATATAGAAATGGTAATGTATTTAATATTGTATTTACCTTCAGTACTATTCATGATACTATAATGGCAGTATTTTAAACTGTAAAAAAATATATGAAAACACAAATGAAAATATAAACACCAGTGAATACAGCAACAAACCTGTTTAAATAATACTAAATTTTAAAAAGTACAAGATAAAATCACCTAAATAAATATAGGATATTTTTTTTCTTCTTTTTTACTGAGAAAAACCAGAATTACAAAATATTAAATGGAAATAAACCACATGAAATTTTAGCAGAAAACCCCTTTAAAAAAAAATAGTGGCAGCAGGCCTCACTGTATAAGCTCAACCTATAAATAATTTATACAACACAAAATAGTTTATACAGCTATCATTTACAGAAATAAATATGTATCATATAAAAATCAGACAAAGTCTTTTTAAGATATTATCTATAATAATTCAAGGGGTATGTACACAGCATGTTTATATTGTAAAAATAAAATCATGAAACATATGTGAAATTACTTTATGAAAGTATATACACCAGATTAATATTTAAAAGGTTAAAAAAAAGTATTATACTGTATTTTGTAAAAATTTCTAAAAAAAAATATTCTGTGAACTGATATTTTAAAAATACTACTACTACTATTGATCTTTTATAATTCATCCAGTTTTCTTTGATCTATAACTACTGTTGCTCTCATTGTTTCCAAAATTCAATAAATAAATTTGAAAGTCTTAGGACATTTTTTTTTACTGATTAAAAATGTTGGAAAATCTTAGCAAACATTTAATCTCCTTAATAATTTGATTGTAACTCTAATTCTTAACCATTTGTCAAAGTATGGACTCGTTATCCAAAGTTTTCAAACTAAACTATCTTTTAGAAACGACAGCCTTTTTGGTAGTTCACCGTTGATGAAGAAGGCCTGTCAACATTCAAGATATACAGTATGTATCATATTACATAATATTACCAGGGAAGACAATAGCGTGGATTGTAAGTAAGGGCAGAGAAAAAATGTGCTAAGGCTATAAAAAATTGGTCACGTTCTGCATTTTTATTAAAAGTATTTTTGCTGAAATATTTTTAAATTATTATTTAATATAATTTTATAGCCGTTCTGTTTACTTAAACATATCACAAATCAAATTCCATATACTCTTTTAATTCTAAAATTTAATTTTTTTCATTTGCTAATGAAGTAATGTTTCAGGAAATAGTTGATCAGCATGGAATTTCAGTCTGGACAGGTATCATAATTTTAATCAATTTGGCTCAACTAACAAAATTAAAAGCTCTATCTTGAATGATAAATTGCACAAGTGCATCCATAATTGCTTTTGCATGCTTGCTAGGCTAGTGGGAGGTAATTTCGATTTTTTTTTAAAAGGCTGTTATTTTTCCACTTTTCAATGTGGAAACAGAAAAGCTAGCAAGTGATAACTTTCCTATATGGGCTACTATTTTTTGTCATGTTAACACCATAATTTACTCTAACATTATTTAAACACCAACAAACTAACTTTTATCTACAACTTTATCATTGCTGTCAGTATGAAATCCAAAGTTTTTCAAAACATTACTCCTCATTAATTTAGGTGTAATTAATTCCTTATGGTGAGCATGGATGATTTCATTAATAAATAAAATCTAAAAACTAAAATGTATTGTAGCCCATGTGCTTAGAGCAGGCCAAAGTGTTTCAATATTTTATACATAACTTTCTTATTTGGCTAATAATCTTTTTACTTCATTTTCCTTTCTCAACATTTTTCAGGATTCAAATGCTAAACACTGACCTACTGAACTTTACCTTTCATATTTTTTTTTTTTTTTTTGCAGCTTGCTATAAATAGGCACTGTATTACTGTCACTATCCCTCAACATGTGTATCAACTGAAAATAAAAATTATATCAATATGATAACATTTTTTCAAACTCTTAGGGAAGTTAGACTAGTTGAGCCTTCTTAACTTTCAAGTGCCACACCTGACAGGTTGTTCCAAAAATAATATATTTCATGATATTAACTGTATAAATAAATTACAATGTTTACAAAATAATGCATTTAAAAATAATAATTATCAAAAAACTATTTATAAATATTTTTTTTTTTTTTTAAATTAATTTAATAAGCATAAAGCCGGTCTTGCACTTATTATAATCAAACTTTTATTTATAAATCAAGTGCTTTTTCAAAATGTATTTAGCTTTATTATTTATTATAAACTAACAAAAGTAATTATTAAATAAGTACAGGTACAGTATGCTAGTTTATGTAAAGTGTATTATGGCAAATGTCAAAAAAAAAAAAAAAAGTGATACAAAATTATATAGCTTCTTATGAATGACGAACCTTCAATTCATTCTTAATTATATTATAAATAGTAATTAGATGTACTGTACAATATACATTGTATGGCCTAAATACATTTATCAATTAAGATTTTCCACTTTTCTAACATCTATCATAACATACTGTATATGAGTAATATATTCCTTCCTTTTCTTGTGATGCAGTTTATTTTCAGTGATTCAAACATACAAAAAATTAAATTATAAGTATACAAAGCTGGAAAAATTAAATGAACTAAAATCTAATTAATCATTTGTTATGTTTACAATGTCANTGGAAAAAAGAGAGCAATGACAAATGAACTTTGCATAGAAAAGGAAATAATTAAATATAATTACAATAGAAGTCAAGGCCTGACAGACTCAGACAAAGCTTTTGAAGATTAACATGCACCTTTTTTTCGGTTTCATTTTTCTATGCAAGAAGGTGAATATTCATATCTGCATAAAAGTGTTATGGAAGCTTAATAAATTATTTCTTATTTTTTAAAAATAAAGTCGTAATCATTATCACAAAAATGTACATATTTTGATATTGGGTCAAAGCTCAGGACATTTGCAAATACAAATACAAATATGTCGGACAACAACAGACTATAGTCCAGCGAGGTTGTCCCTAGTCTTTTGGTCTCCATACTTCTCAGGATCGGATTTTAATTTTGCTCTTGAACACCTCATACTTAGATCTTGAACACCTCATACTTAGAAATGACCGAACTTAAGTCTAAATTAATCAAGAACCCTTTCCTTTTGTTTGTTTGTTTAGCCTAATCTTTAAATGAATATGAAATATTCATTTTACAATCAGGGTAGGACTAACAGAAGGCATTAAAATAAATTGGATTAAAGATAATATGCCAACAATATTACATTAAACTCCTGGACATTCAGGTAACTACCAATTATTTAGATTTTACTCATTATTAACATAACTTTTGTGTGGAAATTATATTTTCACTACATAAGTTTGTAACAAATTCATTAAGTCAAGTTTTGCCTGGAAGCCAACAACATAGGCTTCTTTTTCTACAAACAATACAATCTGTTCATATTATTTTCAATGTGAAAAGTTATTACCTCCACATTATTTAATAATAATTTTTACAGTAAGTTATGTTATACCCCAATTCAAACGTTTCTTTCCACCTCAAATAAAAAATTTATGGTTACACAAATTTTATATATTCTAGTATATAAATTTCCAACATTTTAAAAGTAAAAAATAAACAAAAATTTGATGAATTAATATACTGTACCTTATGTAATTATGATTCAAGTGTCTTTAGTATAAACAACATTTTAAGAATTTAAAAGCTCAAGAATTTTATAATATATTTAGAATATATTACTAGGTAATAAACAAACTCAGCAGAGAGCATTAGTAGACAGATCAATCTTTAAAGTAGCAAAAAAAAAATAAGTCTGCCAATGAAGGCATAAGCACAAATACAATTTTACGTTTCTAGGTGGCGTATAGGGCAATAAAACTTGCCTTTTATATTTTACAAATAAATATCTGAAATAATCTAATTCCCAAAATTGATACTTTGGCCCAAAATCATTTAAAAAATGACTTAGCATATTTAAATTTTTTGTTTCAACAGCATTAGAAAACATTTAGCTATTATAAAATGAAGGCAAGAAAAGAATTATTGAACTGTTGATGAAAAATGGAAATATTAGCATAATACTTTTAAATATATTTTGTTCTTTAAGAGTTTGAAAGAAAATTATTGAACAATTTTCAATATTATTTTAGTTGTTTTTTTTTTTGTAAAAAAAAAAAAATATGCACTATAGAAATATCGATTTGGAAAATTTAAAATAAATACACGAACAAAATGATGATTTGTGTTGAAACTTGATTATATCAATATAAAAATGTATTAATTCTTCCAATAAAATCTTAAATATTCCTAAGATTTGCCAGCAAATTATTTACAAACAGTAAGCCACTAATCTCTAAGATAGTTTTAACAAAAATAATACTGCAAACAACTGTATTTTTTATTCACTACAAAACCAATGACTTTCATGGTGGTGAATGTAATTGCCTCCGACTTCTAGAGTGCCTGCTGCCATGATTTGGAATAGTTTTAAATATATGTCCATATTCTACAGTGGCATATAACTTAAGTCTTCATACTATATAAAGTATATATAGCAGGGCTCAAAATAAATAATTCAAAATACCATTTTCTAAACAAAAATGTATGACATTAATCAAAGTAAATATCAAACATACTTCTGTCATAATGAAATCAAGTTCAAAGAGTAATTACTGCTAATCACTGCTTTTATTCTATTTTAAGCCCTGTACTGTGATTATACCATGATAATATTTCTATATGTCATGCCTAGCAGTTCACACTTGTATGTTAAAATTTAAAGAAAAAAACAATTTTTAATTGAAAATTTATTTATTTTTACAGTTGATTAAAAATTAATTAAGCAATGATTTAGAATACATATTACCCACTCAAATAATTTTCAAAACTGCACCTATGGGGAACACTAGCAATAAAAAAAAGGTTAAATTATTCTAGCTAATAAACTTAAAATTTTTTAAATTATAATGCTTTAACATAACTTGAAAATATTAATCTAATTATTGTTGGGAAAAGAATATTTGCATTCTTTCAACCCTACATTGTTTTCTCCTCCACCATTACATAAAAAATTGTTAGATAATCCAAATTTAAATGTTTTTCTTGCTGTTGCACTAAGTTTTTTGGATAGCTAGTTCTTGGATGTTAGCAATATCCATATATCTACGATATCTGATTTTTTATTTGTAGAATGGTGAGCTTTTATAAGCAAATGAAGAAAGTGTGAATTCTAGATATATAAGACATGCCAAATTTATTCCAAGAATAGGAAAGTTTAAAGAGTAAGGCGTTCAGTTCTGGCTGTTGTAACTTCTAATAATGTTAAAGTTTATAACAAGCAAGCAAAATCTTCAGAACCCATAAAACTATGTTGCTATGAAGCCGGAATTATTATTACTATTATTATTATGACATATTCTCGCCCATATTTGCAGATGTCAAAATGGTATAATAATATCTAGTGGTGCCTAATTTTTTTTTAGTCCGCCCTATAAAAACGTATAAAAACCTGCCTAATGATGTTCATAATGATGTATTTTAGATATATATTACAGTATAAAAAGAGTAGGGTATATTAGATCCTGTAATTCTAAGCTATTTACAAAGAGAGTAAAAAAATCTCAAAACTGTCAAGAGAATATCATTAGATAATTTATATTGTCATTTTAACATAAACAACACATCAAGAATGTAGAGTACATCCGGTTTAAAGTGGTTTATGAATGATTTTTTTAAAAATTGATTTATGTTTAGTTATAGCTAAAATATTTGTTGGCTTAATCAATTTGGAAAATTTTAACTAAAACATATAAAAATTGCTAAGCTTGTTCTACGTTTACAAAAAATAAAAACAATGATGTCATTTTGACGTAGCCCAGGACTGAAATCTCACTACATATCCCATAAGCATTTGCATCAAAATAATTATGTTGCACGACCAGTTAAATATGCGGCAGTTTGATCATTTACAGTAAATCAGTTCACTTCACTAGCGCTAAGAAACCATAAGCGTAATCGTATTTTAATTATTTTTTACCTTGCTTACCGTACTAAGTTAATTTTTGATAATAAACTTAAAATTCAAATTAAGTTTAAAACATACAAGTTAGTTAAGAAAATAATCTAATGTTTTTCTAAAGAAATTTGTAGTATGACAAATCNAAAGTTTATTAGTTTTATTATCAATCAACAAAATATATACATTTTAATAATTTATTCAACTTTAAAGTCTCAGCCGTGAAAGAATATAGATCCTAATTACAATGATCATAAAAAAGATCAGCTAAATTCAAACAACCAGAGGATAGAGAGAAGAAAAAAAGAAATATTATTGATAAAGTGATTAAACTGATCAAACTCTCAGTTTCAATAAGCTTAGTCTCAGACGGTTACTGTACTTAGAAGATTATTAATAAGTGATCAAGCAGACTTTGACCACAACAGTAGACTATGGTACGTAATACCGATCATTTGATCCATACCAGTTCATTACCTGGTTATTGATATAGCTCACCCTCACAGTAATACATCATAAATAATATAATAAAGAAAATAATAAATAACATAAGTAGAAAAACTATTTACAAACAAAAAATTCAAACAGCTATCGGCGCAACATTCAGGTCAATGTTTTTATTAAGAAATTAAACATTCTTATAGAATATAGTTTTAATGCTAATAAAACATTAAAACTGTTAGTTTTATTTTCACCCAAATTCTTTGTTTCGTTTTTTTTTTATAAAAACCGCTGACTGTAAATAAAAAAAAAAGGTGCTTGTGAACTGATCTACACAATCTGATTGGTCTACGAAGGATTGAACTGTCACACATTTAAGCTCGTTATGTTTAAAAAATGGTAGAAAGTAATTCACGAAATGGTACGGAATGTACATTTTATTATTATTTTAGAGCGAGAGATGTTACTAGTTTGTCTGATGGAAATTGAAAACCATACAATAGATCTCTTTTTAGATCCATAAGAAGTAGGTTTTAATTGATGAACAAATTTGATCTTCAAATCAATTAAAGCCCAATCTTTTTTTAAAAAAAAAGTAGTGGAACTTGCAATTTTTAACAATGCAAGTTATAGGAGCCATTACAACCGAAAGGTAAAATTGTTTATAAATACCATATAAAAGGAAAAAGCTAACAATGTTTATCACAAAAATATAATGTTAAGCAATGACAGCACTTAACTCTGTCTAAGATTTCTCTGGCAAAGATATAAACAGATAGAAGTTTTAAGAAAATAATGGTATAAAAGTCTAATTTTGATGCGTTTTTAGACCGAATAAAACAATATGATTAGTTAAACAAGCATTTTTTATTTTTACAAAAATACACAAAACAATGAAGTTGAAATAGGCATTCACATGGAAAGGGAGATTTAGAAAAGGGAATATTCTTTCCCTTAATGATTAGATTAATACTTTCACCAAAATTTTAATCTTTTTAATTAGTAAGGCTGGTAAAAATAATTAGTAAAGTAAAAAAGATAATGAATTAAAAAAAAAAAACTTTATTAGCCAAATTAATTCAAGTTTTCTTTGCTGTTAGGGTTCAACAAAATCATAATTTTAAAAATAAGTTAGAGTAGCATTTATTCCAAATCGTTAATTAATTTTTAATTTAATGTAATAATTAAAATTGTTTAAATTAAATGTTGTCTTTAAAATTTAATAATTTATTTATTTTTACAGAAGTATGAATTGCTGTGTGTGGCTTACAGAAACATTTACAAAGATTGTATCGTATATACTGTATACATTGTTATATATAAATATAGTATTCTGTATGTACAGTATATTTACACAGTACATATTGTATATACAGTATGAAAAAAATTTATATTAAGTGTATACATACTGTATATCCAATATTCATGCAAATATAGTATACTGCCCAGAAAACATAAAGATTATACAGTATATGCTGAATAAAAGGATATACAGAACATACAGTATATGCATAGTGTAGCATATAGCTATACAATCGATAAACAGTTAATACTAGAGTTCTCTATTATATATACAACATGCATAAAAATACAGTATAAAATATACTGTAGTGTACATACAGTATATAGTACATGTTTGTTATGTATTGTACTATATATAACCTTAAACCTATTACTGTAAGTGTATATGTAGGTATATTCGCAGTATTGTACTTACACATAATATAGCCTACTATATACAGCATATACTGTGTAAGTATAGGATATACAGTAGATATACACTATATACAGTACTTATACAGTAGCCTGTAGAGTAAGTATATATTGTATATATACACACTATGCAATTTTGAGGTGGCAAGTTGTATTTTTCACAACTACTGAATAAATATTCTAATTTTTTTTGCACTCAAAATTTAAATTTTAAATTTTTTTTTACAACAAATTTGAACATATTTTTATTGATTTTCATTTATTACTTTAAAATCAATAAAAATTTATTAACCATCTCCCCTCCTTCCTGTAATGTTAGACTATGAGCGTGAGGGTGTGAATCTCAAGCTTCTATAAAAAATTGCCCAAAATATATTTTAACGAGTAACGGTAAAATTTTAATTAAAAATAAAAATTTAAGCATTACATTTAATGTAGAAATTACTGTAATTAAATACGTTAAATTACTTAGAAAAGTGATCATTAGTTTCTAAACACATGGGCCACATCCGATTTTCATGTGAAGCAAAAATTAATTATGCATGATAAAGTTTTACCATCGGTATCAATAAAAAGGTAACACCCAACATTAGCCATCTTGATTTTTAAAATAATAAGAAGTCAGGAAAATTCCCAGGTCAAGACCAAGCTTCTTACTCAGCTACAAATAAAAAAGATTGCCGATTAATTGATCTGCACAGAGAGCCAAATTATCGGTAAAAGAATATTTTAAAAATATGCGGACTCAGATGAAAAAATCCGGAACAAAATACAAACAAATTTTTTACTAATACGGTAGTAAAAAAAAATATTTGTATTTTTTCGGATTTTTGTAAACACAAGTAATTCAAGTAATATTAATATTGACCAATAATACCGGGAGTGAATATAAAGATATCGCTATTCTGACAAAGCGTGGAGTTCTTTAGTTTATGCTATTCACATGAATTTTTTTTACACATAAATGTCAATTTGACATTGTTTATATCCATTTGTCTAATTAGCATAACCATAGAGGACCCAAACTTCTAAATAGCACACTCAGTTCTCCAAATAAAACTTGTCAAATATATTTGCTTCTTAGCGAATTCCAGAAATGAAATATTGATATTTTCAAGACTGTGGACTATAATAACGTATTTCACAAACCCTATGGAATGTGAAGTGTCTATAAGGAGGAATTTGGCTCAGCTGCAGTTTCAAGATATTAATATTAATCTAGCACTTATCCAAGAGACTAATGCAATCGTCCAGCAGCTCAGGATTTTTTTTTTTTCATTTATTCCAATTGGGTTTAGGACTCGCACATACTGTATCCTACATAGTCCTAAAAGGATAATTGTTTCCACGATATGTTTGTTATAGCCTTTTTCAAAGCCTCTGTTATAATGATAATGCTGAAAATATATATAGATGAACTTATTTCACAACCTTCCATAGCAGAGATCAATCTGATCCCTATTAGATTCACATTATATCATTTAATTCTCCTGAATGTTTCATGTTATGCAAGGATAAGCCATACTCTAATGGTATCAATTTCACTTCTGGTCTCTACCACTTTTTTTTAAAAAAATGTTAATTCTTTAAAAAAACTAGTTAGCGGTGACAGATTCTTCAACTTTTTAGTTGATTTTTAAGTTAAATAAATCTGTATATTTTTAGAAAAAAAAAATGTTTAAAATGAATCCAAAAAAATCACTTATTTTAAGATTGCCAGCTCGATAACAGAATAGTGTATATTCATACTATATAGGCTTATATGTACAGTATATAATCTGTATATCAGTAGACTATACAGTACATTTATACTGTACAGTATATACAGTACATTTACATACAATACATACATGTACATGCATACGGTTAACTCTCGATTTAAGTGGGGGGTTGCATTCTTTGAAATCGTCATGTAAATCAAAAATGCATAAATCAAACATTTGTTTTATATGAAGTAATGTAACTTAACTATATAAAATTTAGAGGAAATGCTAAAATAAAAAACTCATTTATTTCTTTTATGTGTTTAAAAAAAACCATTATTTTAGAATAAAAATACTGTAATAAATCTTACTATTTGTTTATTTGTATACCCCTTGATCTAAACAGACAATCCAGGCTAGCTATTATGATCTGTAGGAAAAAATACCTGAACTGTGGTGATTGGGGAAGAGGGAGGGGGAGAAGCATCATTAACACAATCTTAGACCAATTTTTGTAAATGCCAATCATAAAGAAGAAATGCAGCAGTCATTTTGATGTGAAAACTTTAGTTTTTTTTTAAAGTGGCCAAACTAATCTACAGTAAATTTGCATTGAATATCAACATTGTATTCATAAATTGTATTAACCTAAGCTTGAACTAAGAACAACTTACCAATCACATTAATCCTTGATCCACACAATTAGTGTCCTTTCCACCTTCTCTACTAAAGAAGATGTGCAACTCACTGATATTCCACACTTGCCACTAACCCTAATTTTTTTTGGGGCATTGCCACATTTTGTTCACATGCTACTACAGTATACTGTATATGCAATTAATTCTCCTTTCTCACTGCAGCTTATAACAGCTAATTTCTTAGGCTGGTACCACCTTGCAATATAAACGGGTGCTTCAATCATAATGTTGTAGATATAAAGCAGAAAAAAAATATCCCCCTACTAAGACATTTGAGCGAAGCCAGCAAAGATGATTGATCACTTTATTATTTTTCATAGGCTCTTCAAATTTTCTTATTTTTATTCTAAAATAAGCACAGTTTTTTCCCATTTAAACTAAAGTGCATAAAATAAATAAATGAAAATTTTTCTCACACTACGATAATAATTGTGCAAAAACATAGGAAGATAAACACCTCTCTCAACATTTGCAAATCACATTAACCATTGCATTCCAAACAAATAACCATGTAATTTGGAAAATGGTAGTAATTTCGATTTTGTATTTAAAAAAAAAAATTGTAAATTAAATCATGTAAATCGAGAATTAGCTATACTGTATGTGTATGTAATATAGATTTACACATGGAATATTACATATATACACAGTAAATACTATACACACTGTATATACATATACACAGCAGATATAAGGACATATATACAATATATAAACAGTATATACAGTATACTCATCTAAAAATATAATCCTGACCTAAATGAGCATTATGACTCAAGACATTGTCTCACCAGCACCACTAAGTCCCTAACTCTTGTTGTAAGAGTGAAGAAAAGGAACTTTAGAATGAAGGAAGTGGAAACTTATTCTTGAATGTGTTAAAAAAATTTGTTCAGGAGGAATCAAGACTGCCAGTTTTCATAAGTTCTAATAAACAGCCTACAGCTCCAAAATAACCCTGAAAAAATAAAAAATACATATTTTTAGCAATAAGCAAGATGGTTTCTTTTATTGTAACCCTATTTAACAGCCTTTACACATGAAGTACGATATTTCACACTACACATAGTCTGGAGTCTTAGAAATATAAGAATTAGCAGTTTGGCTCAAACTGCAAATAAAATTTTAGCTAAACCAAGAAACATGTAGGCAAATCCTTTTGCAATTTTATTAATTTTTTTTTTAATACAATAAAATACCATTCTCTTTGGTAAATAAATAACAAAGAAAAATATCAATTAATAAATTACCTTCAGAAATTTATAAGTAGGGCCTATTTACCTACACATTTTTAATCAAATTCTGCACTTTAAAACCAAAAATTTTATCATAATGATTTTAATGAGGCTTTTATTTTATTTTGTATAAAAGGTAGGTCTAATAACATCAAAGTTGATAAAAAAATTAGCAATTTAACACCAAACTATTAGTCTAAATACATCATGTAAATTTAAAATTGAGTGGTAGTAACAGGCTAAGGAGAGCATTCTTGCTATTAAAGTCCATATTAAAATTAACTTCCACAACCAATCCTTAAGTAAGATATTATGAGGTTAATCTTAATTGCACTGTTAGTTTTTTACTGGACTGAACCACCTCAGCTGCTTTTATGGATTGCAATTATTAAAAACTATATATTTCTACACATTTAGCAATTGCAAGCAATTCAAATCCTTATAGGTGGTCTGTGATTTGTATTTACTTGAATTTTTTTTTTTAAATGTGGGTAAATTAATGATGGCTAGCCAGATAAGAAAAATGTCTATCATTGGACAATTTGTATAGCTACAGCTTAATCATCATACATCACTATTGTGAATTTAAAATAGACAAAGTCCTGTTGAAAAAAGGTGTTCTAATGTTTTTAAGAACCTTTCCATGCCAATTCACCAATTTAGGTTACCATTTTATATTAAAATGAAATTTATTTTCTATTAATATTAGAGTAATAAATAGCTGAATCCAAAGATTCAAATTTGTCCTGTCTCTTTTATTTTATACACTATAATAACAGACAGCAAGTCTCTCTCTTCATATTGATATACTGTAGATAATAGAGGTAAGAATAGCATAGATCTATTAATATATTGATGATGTGATAGTATCTACTGTGTCATATATTGCAACATCATAATATAATTTACAATATATGATTGTTTATTATTATATTTTTTTTATTAGTTTCATTAGCCTAATTAGTTTGTAATTGATTTTGTGACCCTCTGCAGGGTTCCAGCTGTGTGAATTTTTTTTTTCTCCACTAAAAAAAATATTTTTTCCAGATGTACAATAGTACTAGGTATAGGATTTAAAAAATGTAAATGATAAACTTTCTAGTGGTAGTGAAGGATGGGAAACTCCCTACCATGAATGGTGGATGGCGGAGGGAGTAGGTAATATTTTAATTTAGGTCTACCAGCCCCTTCCATCACAGTTCAAATAATCTCTCCCATCCTCACAAAAATGACTTCTTTTATTTTCAAAACAAGTCTAGTTAATTCACACTTTAATAAAGTTTGAGTATTAATTAGTAAAAGTTTGAAAACTAAATTCTGAAAGGAAAAAATAAAAATCTATGAAACTTGGTAACTCTGATATGAAAGAGGAGCCTTTGTTGCCATGTTTGATTCTTATCCAATGATTTAAATTATTATGACCAGGAATTGGAAGGTTCATTACTATTATAATTTATTGAAAAAATATACTGTATATACAGTATATATAGTGTAGCCCAATCAGGGTTGGCAAAAAAAAAAAATTACAAAAACATTTTTTTGGTTTAAACCATTTTTT
>PXIH01S0001103.1:49417-60265 GCA_003024985.2 Euperipatoides rowelli
TAATTATAATTTATTTGGAAATTACTTTTTTTTTAAAATAAAAATAGCCAGTTATAGCCACATTCATACTTGATTAAGGGGGGCGCAAATGTCAGTGAGGGGGGCGCAAGCCCCCTCTAAAAAGGCCTAACAACGCCACTGGTTTTGATTTTTGAAATTTGCAATAAATTTTGATTTTAAAAATGTCAAAGTTTATGTCTTATTGTTTTAGAATATATTTATTAGACCATTAAAAGTCAAAGTTTCAGAATGACTTGAGAGGTCAAATAAGTTTAACAATTTTGAAAGGGTTAACAGCTCCGAGAGCAGGCTTCTTCTACAAACTACTAGACGAGCTATGCAAAAAACGGGATCCTCCAGACAAGACTAAGCTAAAAATGATGGAACATAATTATTACTTCCAGTAAAATACTTTTTCTCTTTTTTTTTTTTAATTAGAAAAAAAAAACCCTGACTTTCACCAAATTTCCATGACTGTTCAGACTTTCCCAGTAAGAAAAATTTCCCTGACTTTCCCAAATTATCCAGGTTATCCATATGGGTAGACACCCTGTTAACCACTTTGGTCACAGGTTCTATAATTTCATCTCTGATAGGCTTTTAGTTCAGCATATTACAATTAATACAAGGTATAGGGAAATAATGTCTTCTCTGTTTGATTTGGTTATAACGGAGGACTCAGAAAATGTGATGAATTTAGAACATATGCCTGGAATCGGTAAAAGTGACCATTCAATCATCCTGTTTGAGTTGAATCATGAAATAATACTGGATAATTTTGAAATAACTTATTTAGATTTTGATCATGCTAAAATTGAAAAAATAAACACAGATTTGGACAAATTAATAAGGAATATAGCTTTGTAGACAAAAAATTTTTTGACAAGGAATATTCAACTTCTCAGCCTTGATCAACTCAATAATTATAACTAACACTCCTCCAAAAAAAAAAAAATTAATAAAAATTCAAATGATAAGAAATTGGTGTGACAGTGAAATTGCTATACATATCAAGGAGAAAACAAAAATTATTAAAATTTATATGAAAAACAAAAATGATGATACATGGGATTGCTATAAAGCGATTAGAAACAAGCTAAGCAACTTATCAGAAATAAAAAGTTTAACTTAGACCTTGAAATTGTTCAATGTTCTTTATCAAACAGAAATATTCTATTTTCACACTTAAAATCTAAAAAATATAATAACTTTAAGGAAATAAAGGAACTAATGGGTGAAAATGGTATTGTTCAAGATAAATTTGATATAGCTACTCTTTTTTTAAAATTCTTCACAAAATTTAATGTTGATAATTGTGGTAACCTTAGCCACAAGATTATCGATATGTGAATACTATTATTCCAGATACGTTTTAGAACTACATCTTGTTCAGGAGCTATCAAGCTCTTCATAATATTTATATCACTCTTCCAAGTGATTAAGTCTGAGGCAGTCCAATTTTCAGGACTGTCCTGTTTATTTGATAATTTTAATAAATAGCTGTTCTTGCCTCCTAACTCAAATCTGTTTATCATTTGTTATACATTAAGATATAACAATTTGGTGACAAGTTCTTTTTTTTTTTTTACTTATACAGCATTTAAATAGACAAATAATAACTGTTTAAATACTTGTTCTAAAAAAAAGGATTTTAGAATAGGAAATTTTTACCCCACAACTATGAGTTGGGAAAGATATTCCGAACAGATGTCACTTTCTAGACGTCAATAAAGTAGAGGAAAAGCTTAGACTTTCCGCAGACTTGGCCGTTATAGGCAGCCAAGTATTCAACCTTCTTTGTGACTTAGTCGCCCCAGACAAATCAAGTGATAAAACTGTGGAAGAGATTCTGTCAGCTTTTAGAGCAGCATTTCAATCCTAAACCCATGTCGCGGATCGAAAGATTCAAACTTCATGAGAGAATGCAGCTCCAGACTGAGTCCACTGCAGAATACGTCACTCAGCTGAGAAAGATCGTGGTACATTGTGAACTTGGAGACAGACTAAATTATGCACTTACTGAACAATTTATTTATGGCCTTAAGGATTTCCACATTAAAAAAAGGTTTGTAATGGAAAAAATAGATATTGAGTTCAACGATTTAATCAAACTGGCCTCTGACTCTGAGATCTCTTCACTGGATCTGAGCAGATTGGAAAACCGTACTACAGATAAACTCTGCGCTTTTTCTATCAAGGATAACCCGGCCAGAACAAAGAAATTTCAACAGCCTAATAATAAAAAAAGATCTCCGTGCAAACATTGTGGCACTTGCAGGAGTTTTGTATATATAAAAACCCTATGTGTAACTTTTGCAAAAAGCAGGGACATATAAAGCCCATCTGCCGCCAAGCCGCTTCAAACTCTGTCAAAAACAAAACTAATTCGAGCATCCACATCGCGGATAGCCGGATCGCTGAATCCGGAACAATAATCAAGTCACCAAGCTGTAAATCAAATCATTAGCGCAGAGCCGATCATTTTAAAACTTTTGATAGATCATACACTGTGCGACTTCGAACTCGATACTGGAGCTGAGGTTAGCATCATGCCCCTGGCTATTTTCAAAACTCATTGGCCTAATAGGAAACTGGAGCAGATGCGTGTAACTTTGCGAGCTTTTCAACATATAATCGAACCATTAGGGATCTGTAAGGTGCCAGAAAAGTTATACAATAAAAGTGTCAATAATTTTGAACTGTTCATCACAAAAGGAGGCGTTACATCTCTTTTAGGGTGCACGTGGCTACACGCTTTAGGCTTTACTACGGAATTATTTAAGGACATTCATGTGATTGACATGTCACAAAATCGGCTGAAAGAAACTTTAAATCGTTATAAGGAATTGTTTGATAAAAACCTTGGCTGTATAAAGAATTTTGAAGCCAAACTTTTTCTAAAAAAAGACAGTGTCCCAAAATTCTGCAAGCATAGGAGTGTCCCCTTCACGCTAATATCAGATGTGGAGGAGGAGTTAAAGAAACTCCAACAACAAGGCATCATCTCACCAATTAAGTTTTCAAGATGGGCTGCGCCGATCGTCCCCATTCTAAAAAAAAAAACGGATCACTTCTTATGTGCACAGATTACAAGGTCGTGCTTAGCATACAAGAAAATGACTTTTTTTCCTTGGACTAAAACAGACATTGCACAGATAACTAAAACAGATTTAGAGTTAAGCAAAATTTATAATCTTTTAAAAAATGGCTGGCCCAAAAATTTAAATAATGATAATTCCCTAGATGAATGGAACAAAAGGAAAGACCAGCTCAGCTTACAAGATGGATGTATACTTTGGAGCCTTAGGGGTGGTCATTCCCAACAGACTATGCTCTGCTGCTCTGAAGGAACTTCACCAGAGTCACATTGGGATCACCAAGATGAAGCTGTTGGCCAGGTCTATTTGCTGGTGGCCAAATATTGATAAATACATTGAGATTGAAGCAAAACTATATAGAACTTGCCAACTCCAGCAGAAGGATCCTCCTAAGACCACACTTCACCCCTGGATCCTCCTAAGACCCCACTTCACCCCTGGATAGGCCTAACAGGACCATGGGCCCGCCTACACACAGACCTTATGGGCCCTTATAGAAACCGTATGTTTCTGGTCACAGTGGACAGTTACTCCAAGTGGCCAGAAATTCAAGCTCTGCCAAAAGCTGACTCCTTGACCATTATGCATGTTTTAGAAAAATACTTTGTTAGATTTGGATATCCTGAACATCTCATTTCTGACAATGGTACCCCCTTCACATCGAACGAGTTTGAGTCTTTTTGTCATTCACCATTCTAAATCAGTCCCATTTCACCCGGCATCTAATGGCCAAGCCGAACGTTTTGTTGACATCACCAAAATGATGTTAAATAAGATCTATAGTCAATTAAAAACTCGGATTGGCAGCTTAAAATCAATGAACTTTTATTTAAATACAGAAGTACCCCTCATACAACTCTGAAAATCTCACCTGCGGAGCTTCTTCTGGGCCGACCACTTCAGGGACGTCTCCAAAAAGTCAGCCCCCCTACCTACCATACCCCCATTATCTTTCAAAAACAAATTTTTTGTTGATCAAAACATACTTGCCCGTGCCTAAGGAAAACATGACTATACCAAATGGGTTGGGGACGTATAAAAGCCGTACTCTCTCCAGTAACTTTCAAGGTAATTTCAATGAGCTAAGACCTTTCTTCCTGACTCTGTTAACCCTTCCTGAACCAGAATACATGCATCAGCCAGTTATTCAAGGGAGCCTACCAACCGCTCAGCCTAGTGCTACAACCTTGCAACCCAGCTTGCCGACCATTCAGCCTAGTTCTCTGCCTGAAAACTGGCCTGATCAACAGGTCACTTCCCCAAAGACCTCACCGGGATCTACAAGCTGACCTACCCAGCATTTCACCAGGTCACGTCGCCCCCCACAGCAACTAACCTACAAACATTAATGGGAAAGTATTGTGGTAACCTTAGCCACAAGATTATTGATATGTGAATATTATTATTCCACTATCGATAAGTTTTAGAACTACATCTCGTTCAGGAGCTATCAAGCTCTTCAGAATATTAATATCACTCTTCCAAGTAATTAAGTTGAGGCAATCCTATTTTCAGGACTGTCCTGTTTATTTGATAATTTTAATAAATAGCTGTTCTTGCCTCCTAACTGAAATCTGTTTATCATTTGTTTTACATTAAGATATAACAAATATTGAATACGAACCCGGCAATTACATGTGTTGAGGGGAATTCATAGAAAATGTTGAACCACAAATGGTAATGAGAATTATTGGAGGTTTAAACAACTCTCGATCTATAGCCTGTGATGGATTTTCTAACTTTCTAATTAAAAAAAAAACAGCAATTTCTTTGCAACATTTATTGCAAGAGTAATAAACTGTTCCATCAATTGGCATCTGTTGCCATCATTGTGGAAGATTGGATTAGTTTCACCTATTTTCAAGTCTGGAAACAAGAAGCAGGTCAGTTCTTATAGGCCTATCACCATCAATTCTCCAATTTCGAAAATTATAGAAAGGGTTATCATGATGTACTGTATATGGAAAGTCATGTGGTCACCTAATCAATATGGCCTCAGACGTACTGTAATTATTCCATAGAAGACAATCTGTTAAATGCTACAAATATTTTACTTAAAGGGTTTAAAAGTAAATATTTTACTTAAAGGGTGTGATTTGCTATACATGTTTAAAGACATAGCCTAGTTGTTTTAGAGAATAAAAAGAAACTTTTTTCGATATTCGAAAATCAAACAGGAAAAAATCACCTGTTTAAAATTTCTATTAAAAGTATGAATACTATTAGATATGGTTTAAGCATTAATAACAGAGGCATACATTTTTGGAACTCTCTTCCTCCAGACATATTCACTAATACTCAATTTGGCTTGTTTAAAGAAAAGTTGGATAGATCTCTGGAAGTGAGAGAGGACTTTAAAAATATTCCACTATATTTTATTTAGAGATATTCCATTATCCTTTATTTAAGAAATCATAATGTATAGATTATTCTGTTTTGTTTATATTTATATATTTCTGTGTAAAACAAGATGTTGATGTTTTGTGTATTAATGTTTTTTTTTTCTATTTACGATCTGTAAAAATCAATTTTGATTTAACAGTACCGGTATAATAAAATAAATAAATAAATATTACCACCATCTTTTATCCCCAATAAAAAGTAGAAAATAAATATCATTTTCAAGCACAAAATTTAAGATTGGATGCAAAAAATAAAAGCTATAATATCAATTAAATATTGCCACTTTTTTTTATTTTGAACATTCAATCTGATACGAATTGTGTTGTAAAATAAAAGTTTCTACATTTTAGTGCAGATAAAAGGTTGGAGTATTGGAAAACTTTAATGCTTAGGCCTATATATTTTTTAAGACTTAAAAAAAACTGCTACTTGGATCTTGCAATTTTGTAATTTTATGTGTCATCAGACACATCCTTTGTGAGGTTAAGCAAGTAAGGTGGTTTAAATATACCCTAATGCACATGTATAGACCTTGTATGAGAAATGTTCATGTTTTTTAGCTCTACATATGTAGTGGCCCGATTGGCACTTTATAAGCAGATTATCAAAATTTTATATACAAAATATCACATGGCATACACAAGCTTTATATGTTTGAAACAATACATATAAAGCTTGTGTATGCCATTATATATTTTGTTTCAAATGTTTGAAACAAAATATATAAAAAAATTTAAAAGATTGTAAAAAATAACTTTAATGGATTACAATATTTTATTATATGTAGTATAATGACTAAATCATCAAAGAAGATAAATTAGTCATTTTATTTTGCTTTGATTTAATTAAAATTTTTGATTTACTACAGAATAAGATCAATAAATTCTATCCAATTTTGAATAGGAAATTTGTTTTAAAATAAATCATTAAAAAAATTTGTAAACGTCATTACCTCATTAGGGTATAATATTAAAAAAAGATTAATTACAAAAATGTGTTGATTTGACATCAACATTGATGCTATGAAATGGGAAATCATTAGGGCACAGAGGACCTATAAATGGATTTTAATCTTGCAACAGCTAGATATAAAATGTTTTTGGTGACAAAAATATTAAAATAAATTGTTGAATAAATTAATAACTGAATACAGTAAATACTTTAAGTATAAACAATTTATTATAAGAACAGTTGGAACTCAAGATTTAGGCCTAGGCTACTAAAAAATCTATCATAATGCAATTAGCCTACTTAAAAAATACTGTATATTTTTAGAGAAAAAAATAAGCACTTATGTTAAATGTTATATAGAGTAGACTTGTTTCCTGTTTAACTGTCTGAGTGGCACTTAACCTTGGAAACATATAAAGTATATTCAAATTATAATGAATACAACTAATAGTTAAGTACATTACACATGGAAAATATAATTTTTTAATGAGGTCATAGAACCTGTAGAGCCATCTAGTGGTTTTCTTTTCAAACAATTACACTAAGTAAGGGCCTGTTCGAGAATAGGTTCTGAACCGGTTCTGAACCTTGAGAACNTTTTCTTCTATTTGTTAAAATATAAAAAGAATAAATAAATAAATAAATAAGTACGGTAGTCTAAATGCTATTGTAAAAATTAATAGAATTTTCAGCTCGTGATTTGCCATGAACTATATTCAATCATTTTCTGCTTAATAAAACACCAAGTAGATTTGTTTACGATTATCAATGTGGTGACTTGTGGTCAGTATTCTTGCTATTTATTCTTTATTTTTATAATAATTGTGGAAAAGAATGGGGAAAAGAAAGTGTTTCCTTAATGATGCCTTAAAAAAAAAAAAAAAAGCTTTAATCAACAACGATAAATCTTAAGAAGAAAAAGATCGGAGATCATATCTTATCCATAGTGTAAATTTTTTAAAAAAAGATTGATGGGTCATTCCATGTCAAATCAACAAGCCTCACAACCTGACTATCACCAATTTTAGTGAAATTCACAGGATTGGTTCTACCCATGAAGTTATGAAAGAAAATAGTTTTTTTAGATTTTTCAACCGCTTTGTTTTTTGTTTAGGGATCGGTAAAAAAACTAGAAAAAATNAAATGGTGAAATCCTTAATTTCATTAACTTGAAAATTAGATTTACAATAAAATTTAATAAGATTCATTAAATATTTTTATTTTTCAAAGATTATTTATTTTTATTTTTTTATTATAAACGTATGTACTTAATCCGAAACGAAACCAAAAGCCGTCACAACCGCNGTGTTAGATTAGCTTATCATCCGTGGATAATGTATAGTAGGCAGGCTACATGGCGCTCATTACATTATTTTGCAGGCTACACCTGTAATTTAAAAACAACAAACCAATAACTGTTATTATGCAATTTACTGTAAATACTGTAGCTATGCTGCTACGGTAATATTAATTTAGAAATTGTAATTAGAATACCAAATTTTCCTTACATTAATTTTCTTAATTAGAACCTTTTAGTAAATTATTTTAGTGAAGTGACAGATTGGCAATGCAGAACTACGATAGCTTTTATGGAAGTTTAAAACATTATGGCAGAGATAATGGAATAAAGCAGCACTTTCATGGTTTTCTTCACATCAAATTACTTTGTAAACTGTTAAATAATTGATTCACAGCATTAATGGATGTAAATCTCAGAGCTTTGAGATCAGCCTCCATTCAAGGTAATGATAAGTAATATCAAGGTAATGATCAGTAATATCAACCTTCTCTAGCCAAAGAAAAATTTAATGATAATCCAAATCATGGAGTTCATTGCATTACAATTTTTTGGGAAAGGCTTGCTTTTCAATTCATTGGATTACTAAAGCAAAGCTTCAGTATATATATTATCTATGAAAATTGACATTTAATACTGAGAATTAAAGGTCAGAAGTTATTAGAAATATTTACAGTATATATTAAAAATAATTGAATACTAGAATCAAAACTCTTTAGAAGTCCAAACTTTAAGTGGTGGTGATAATCTATGAATAAAATCAAGTGTTTTAGTCAATTCCTTTCAAGATGAATTTTATAAAATTCTTGCATTTATGAAGTCTAACATTGATTTTGACATCATTAGTCAATCAGATGCTAACAAATTTAATAAAACCATTACATAATAAGTTTACATTAATAAATCTTAGATAATTAAACCTGGATTTTGCAGGTTTCAGCTATAAAAGTTTAAGAACAGGCAAGAATTTGTTACTGGCATAATCAACCTAAGTTAATATTTTGTTGGATGACTTCCTTTTTTTTTTATCAAAAGCTAAAATAAGATGTTAATAAAAAAGAAGTAAATTAAAGCAGGCTACAAAAATTTTATTACCTGGTACCACTAACACGACAGTAGTTATCGGGAGAACTCACAGCCAATATGCTTACTCCAGAACCTATGTTGACTACAAGATAAGGGTAAGGGTTTTTAAAATCATAGGGTACTTTATGACATTTTTCATCATCACTAGGTTGCTTCCAATAGTAACATTCTTTAGAATAATTATCATCAATATAATGAATACCATGAATTAAAGAGTCCAGCTCATCAAATTTGTGCAATTCTAAATTTAAAGTCTGAAAAATAAAAATAAATATTAATTATTGTCGAAGAAAATTAAATATTCACTAATAAATGAAAATATGTGAATTGAGTGAGTTTAGAAATAAAATTCACAGATTATGTTGTAAGCAGTGAGCACAATATTGTCTAATTAACACTTTCACTGCAGATGACTCGGAGCCAAGTCATGCTGACTCGAATCCGAGTCGTTTGTGTTACAAGTTTCAAAATGTAGCCTAAATATGAATTGGACAACAGTGTTAAGCATTTGTTTATTATTTAGGAACAAAATAGAAAATAAAAAAGCATATTTCTGGATCGTTTGAAATTTTCTTTAGTTTTGGGATATTATTTTCACGCTCTATCAAGCGATTCGGAAATTTTGACTTTCGGGTAGCCTAATAAAAATATTATAAAACATTTAAGAATAAGCTTAGCCTATAGGCTACATTTTTAAAATCAAAATTTAATGCAGATTTCAAAAATCAAAACCAAAAAAATTCTAACTCCATCGAAAGAAAAACAGCAATGGAAAAATCTAAGATGAACTGGCTTTTTTTCTTTTTTTTTTTAATAGCAGGCATTTAGATAAAAAAAAAAAAATATGTTAGCTGGATTAAATTACTGTTTAGAAATTTAAATTCCTGATAAAAAATAGAAAAAAAAATATTATTTAGCTTAAGTTTTTTTTATCTGTTATAGATTTTGAAATATTTAACATAATGTCTTATTTGGACATACAATAGGCTAAATATGTTGTATGCTGACATTTAGAAAAAAAATGATAAAAAAAAATCTGTTAGTTGGATATGCCTATCATTTTTTTTTATATATTTCAATTCCTGATAAAAAATATGAGATTTTTTTTTTTTTTAATCTATTCTAGATATTCAAATATTTAGCATATTGTCTTATTTGGTCATTTGAGTTCAAAAATCCACTTTTGCCTAATGAATTTGTTGTATGCCGACATTTAGANTATTGTTTATTTTTTTTTTGTTTTTGTTTTTGCTTGGTTCTGTTCTACATGTATTTGTATGATTTTGTTATTGTTAGCCTATACCTTTATGTTGTATGGTTTGTACACAATGTTGTGATATAACATTGTATCTGTAAAAGCATTTGCTTAAATCTACAGTATGAATAAATTAAATTAAATTAAAATCTGTGCAGTTTTTTTTAAATTATTTTTGATCAAAAATAAAATACAATATTATAAAATAAGCATTAATTGAAGTTTTATTTCCTAAACTAAATTTCTACCAATTTGAAAACATCATTACGTAATATTTTGAACTGAAGAAAGCTAATTAAAGGAGTTAGGCTACTTTATTTATTCCTCTATTACTCTGGCCTACACTGTAATTTACATATAAAAATATTGTCTATCTAAAAGCAGGATAGAACTGCAGAATAACCCAAATTGGCGAAATAATATTAAATCTGCTGGATTAATCACTGATCGCATGTTAAAAGGCGAATTTTGCCTTTTAGTAAATGATGTGATTTATTACCAGATCTAATATCCCTCCGCCAGTATGAGTAGTAGGATACACCGTGAAAGTTCAATCTTCTGATATGTTTCTCCGAAAATCTATCTTTCTTGGAAAATCACGATCCCGGTAAATGTTAGCACTCTAATTATTAAGCGAAATAAATGACCAGACATTATGAGCAATTATTTACCTATATTTTAAAAATCAAAATTAGAATAGGCCTAATGGTTTATGTATTTTGGTAGAATTTATTCTATAGAATATATTAGATTTTAAA
>PXIH01S0001109.1:24531-35815 GCA_003024985.2 Euperipatoides rowelli
TATCTTTTTATTTCACACCATATACTGTAGATAAAGTTTAATTTTATGTGAACTATAAATTGAAGTCGAGATATTAGTATTAATGTGTGCACTCCCTTCATTGATCAATNAATANGCCNATTTAGAATAGTTAGGTAGCTAAGACTGTCCAAAAGAGTATCGAGTAAAAGAAAGAGAAAGAAGGTGTTGTTATGGATGCTTGAGGATGGTCTTAGCTACCTATCATTTTAATGGTATGATAGGTTGATGAAGATGCACCATTTTTCCCAAAATACGGTAAAAAGAGAGGTACCGGTACTTTGAGTATTAATTTGCATATCTTGACATATCTAGCTGAAAATCGGTACATGTAGTGCATACATGTATATAGTGCATACATGTTAAATATTGAGGACCTATGACGTCGTGGGGAGTCGGGACACTTCGGTAAAAATCTTAAAATCAACTAAAACTTATATACTTTGAGTATTAATTTGCATATCTTACTGATGTATCAAGCTGAAAATCCATACATGTAACCTTTTAGGTATATAGTACATACATATTAAATATTGAATACCTATGATGTCATGGGTGGTCGAGGCACGTCTTCGGCAAAAATCAAAAAATCTTTAATGATCAAAAAAATACTCTTAAGTCCATGGCCCATCGTTTCTGCGCATCCTATGATCTCACTTCCGGTCTGCCATCTTGTCCGCCATTTTGAATACAGTAAAAATTTTTAAAAAAATTCCAAGATAGCCGCCATTTTGAATAAATTAAAAACTTATAAAATTTTCAAAAATATTGACCAAGTATTTCATGCATCGTTCTGCGCATCCTATGATGTCACTTCCGGTTGGCCATCTTAGATCGCAATGCATGATGGGTAATGTGAGCCAGAACCTAAGACAAAAGAACAGGAAGAGGAAGTTGACCATCTTGGATATTGCATTATGGGTATTGTGAGCCAGAACCTAAGACAATAGAACAGGAACCGTAAGTCGGTTTGCAAAGCATGATGGGAGGTGAGCCAGAACCTAAGACAAAGAACAGGTACCAGAAGTTGACCATCTTGGATCACAATGCTTGATGGGAGGTTAGCCAGAACCTAAGACAATAGAACAGAAACCGTAGTCGGTTTGCAATGCTTGATGGGAGGTTAGCCAGAACCTAAGACAATAGAACAGGAACAGGAAGTCACATGACAGGCACCGGAAGTTCCGGTTAATCCAGAGTGGGAGTGGTGTCTATCGGAATAACAAGAACAGGAAGTCAGCCATATGGGATTTTTGCTGTCCATGATGGGAGGTGAGCCAGAACCTAAGACGATAGAACATGAAGTCATGATGTCACTTCCGGTACTAAAAAGCCCCTATACCTTTAAGAAACAGGAACCGGAAGTCGGTCATCTTGGATTTTGCAATGCATACCTATAATGCATCATAATATGACATCATTTTCCGGTTATATGACATCATTTCTGGTAAAAACAGCCTTAAACCTATAAGAAACAGGAACCGGAAGTCGGCCATCTTGGAAGAACCGGAAGTCACACGACCGGAAACGGAAATGAAGCAAACTGGAAGTGAGCCAGAACCGCAATTCGTATCTACTAAGGGCAGTAAAATAAATTTGAAGTATGACTGTGCATGGGCTGTATTTGTGGCTGTGTGTGTGTGCGTGATGCACCCACTGTTAAGAAAAAAAATGAGAGAGGTCAAAGATGATTAGAAATCACAGAAATGTAAAATGTTTATGATTGAATTTTTGTATTTACTGTATAAATGAAGAGAGGAGAGGGGATAATCAGAAGTACTAAAATCTGGATGGCCTAACTCCCATTTTACAGCGGTTTTAACATCTGTGCATGTACAATATTTGCATCATTACAGAAAGGGCTGACGGAAGTTGTGTCAAAATTATCGAAATCGATCAAAAAAAGATTATTTTCTGTACCTCTAGAAGTCTAGATTATCATAGGGTTGGGGCATAGTGGATTTCACATGTAGTTGGAGTTAAGGTTCAGGGTATCGGTAAGGTTAGGACTGTAAATAAAAAAATAAGGCTTCTATTCATCTTGATCATGTGACTAAATGTGAGTTAGGCCTTCCAGTTTCTAGGCGCTCATGGTGTAATGGAATCTAAGATAAAATGATATACTAATTGATGAAAAATAATATTTAAAATGAATAATACTTCATGAATCTGGAGAGTAATATTTAGTAATCGATTAGATAGGAGTTAGGAAGATCATTAGATTGAATATATGCCTGTAATGGGCAAGGTGAGGCACTCGCAGTGGTGAGAGGTTTAAAAGGACTCTAGATCAGGGGTATGGAAAAAATATTTATTGTTAATGTAATTTGGTTAAAAAAATTATACAGTAAATGTAAAACTATAAATTAATTAGCAACTTTGCCTAGTAAATATTCAATTTCTTACTGTATATAAAAATTTATTTAAAGATCAAATAATTTCAGGTATTTGGTGTAAAGACACTATTTCTGCTGATCAGATATTTGGGCCATATTTGGGTGGAAAGACAATGTTTATAACTGAAGACATGGATACAACTTTCATGTGGGAGGTAAGCAACTTGTATACTACTGACACCTAGTGTTTAACTGATGAAAGTGATAATAATAAATTCATAGGAGCATCTAATTTAAATATTTTAAAAAGAAGTGAAATTTTTTAATTTGGTTGATAAAACATTTTAACATTATCATATTAATTCAACTCTTTTATTTCTATAACTTTTATTATAATCCAATTTACGTTTAAAATATTAAGTTTGAATATGTTATTTTGATTAGGTCCTAGATGAGAAGACACAAGAAGTCCTTTATTATATTGACGCGACCAATCCAGAAAAGGGCAATTGGATGCGCTATATCAACTGTGCCAATTGCTTTGAAGAACAAAATATTGTGTTACAACAAACAAATGGAGAAATTTTCTACAAAGCCATTAAGGTATTTGAACCATTCTTAATTATTTTTTAATTTGTCATTGATTGTATTTTGGTGTTGGTACGAAGCCAAGCTATGATAATTCTATTATTTAATATAAATTTTAGTTGTTTGTCATTAATTAAATCAAATATTAAATTTAATAATATTCGTTTTTATTAATCACAAAACAACAGTTTTCATTCAAATGATTTTAATGCTAGCAAACCCTCTTCTTATTTGCTTATGTAATTTAGTTTTGTTTGTTTAGTCTTTTTTTTTTTTAACAATTTTCAGTCTAGTTTTTATGAAAATAGAAAAATATTAATACAGATTAAAAATAAAAAATTCAATATCATTGGAAATCATTTTTAAAAAAAAGTTTTCCTTTAATGAAAAAAAAAAAAAACTTTATCCAGAAAAGTTTTAGTTCTATTGTTTTATTATCTGTTATTTTTACTTTTTATATTTAGGATATTTATGTTGGCGAAGAACTTCTTACTTGGTACAGCAAGTCTTCCTTTAAATATAAAATTCAACCTCGACGAAGTAAAAGAGGTAAAGTGTGCTGACAATTGCTCAAACTTTAATTTAAACGTGTAGTATAAATAACCATACATAGTGCCCCCCCCCCCTCCACATCCTAATCAGTGCCCCGGGACTGGTAATCCATGTGGGACCTGATACCGCTCTCTTATATTTTTGATAAGCGGTTTTTTTTTAGTGCTAAGTAAGGCTAAAATGTCATAAATATGTAGTGTTATCTTATATAGTTTGGTCATCTCTGGGCTACCCCATGATCTGGGACTATAGCCCTAACCAACCCCACCTTGTGGGGAGGGGGGGTGACCGTACAATTAGATTTCTAAAGGAAACAAACTATGGTTTATTTGACAAAGATCCAATTAGTAAGACCAAAAATATAGAATGTTTCCCGATAGTTCCAAACATTAATTAAATTTTCTAAACTAAAAGCAACAGTTCTAAAAAAAGTTGTGCATAGTACCATTCTATATATACTGTAGATGTACCGTACTTGTAATCATTAGTAGGATATTAATATATAAATAAAATATAATTCAAGTACATTATGTTGTGAATACACTATATTCTTCCGGTAAGTTACCCATTGTTAGGTATGCTGAATGCAGTGGAAGTTATAAAAGCCTCCATGTTGAATGCTGTGATTTAAATAAACTAAGTGGTGAGCATGATCATTTCCGTGTCTTTCTGTGCTGGACAATCTGTTAATAGATTGATTTATCTCTTCTGGGATTAGCTTAGCTGAGTTGCATTTTCATTAAGAGGAAAACAATATCTTAGAAGATAATCACTGTATTTGCATGTGAGTGTTTTTCTTCACAATAAAACATCGAAAAGTTCCATGAAAAGAACTTCATAATAAAACCTCTGCGGAAAGTTCTGTGAAAAAAACTTCATAATAAAAGCTCTCGGAAAGTTCCGTGAAAAGAATTTCACAATAAAAGCTCTATGAAAGTTCCATGTAAAAAACAAAATAAAAGCTCTTGGAAAGTTCCATGAAAAGAACTTCATAATGAAAGCTCTCGGAAATTTCCGTGAAAAGAACTTCATAATAAAAGCTTTCAGAAAGTTACGTGAAAAGAACTTCATAATAAAGACTCTTGGAAAGTTCCGTGAAAAGAACTTCATAATAAAACCTCTCGGAAAGTTCCGTGGAAAGAACTTCATAATAAAAGCTTTCGGAAAGTTCCGTGAAATGAACAATACATCATAATAAAAGCGCTATGGAAGTTCATGAAAAAAACATAAAAGCTCTTGGAAAGTTCCCTGAAAAGTACTTCATAATAGAGGCTCTCGGAAAATTCTGTACAAAGAATTTCATAATAAAAGCTCTCAGAAAGTTACGTGAAAAGAACTTCATAATAAATTCTCTCAGAAAGTTCCGTGAAAAGAACTTTATAATAAAAGCTCTCGGAAAGTTCCATGAAAATAACTTCATAATAAAAGCTCTTGGACAGTTCCGTGAAAAGGACTTCATAATAAAAGCTCTCAGAAAATTTGGTGAAAAGCACTGAATCACAAACTCACAAACATCATGCAAAACAGTATTATTGATGAAACAAATCAATCCATATTTTATCTATTATAACAAGACTGGAAAATGTGAGAAGGGATACTCTCATGAATAGGGGAATTAAAATCACCAATAAAACCCAAATTATCTCTTCTTCCTGAAAATATGAAGATAAATGTTTCTTAAAATGTCTTTATCCATGGTGAGAAAAAGGCGTTTTAAGAAGGTTGGAAACTCCGAAAGCATTGCTTGACCAGGGTTCTAGAACCAATTGTTTAGGGAAGTTTGAGTAAGAAAATCACTCGAAGCACATTCAGGAGTTAGTTCAGTGAGTAAATTTTGAAGACGGTTTAATGGTTTGAAACAACTTCTTACCATAAAAAATACGGCCTAAATGATAGAAATGAATATATTTGTCTCACAGTTGCCTTCAGTAACAGAATGAGTTTGCTCATTCTACATTTTTCATTCAAATCACTTTATATTTGTTTATATATGATTCACATTTTGTAAATTTAAACAATTTTTTATTTTTTTCTGAAATTTATTTGAAACAGACTTTTTTCTAGTTAAGCATAGCATTTTATAAATAATAATTAGGGGGAAAAAAGTTTGCATCTTTTATTTATAATTCACTAATGAAAAGATATTTTATTAAAATAAAATATTCATCTACATGGAAATTAAATTCTAATATGAAATTCCAAAAACTTTTTCTAGATAAAGCAATTATCCCTCCTTTGCATAAAACTAACCATAATATTAGTTTTATACATATTTACAACTAAATGGTTTTTACCTCATTTACAAGAGTTCAAAGAAATACCTTTTTTATTATTATTATCTGCATTGTTGGTCATATAATCTCAGCATTCATCAAATAGTTCTCTCGCTCTTTAACCGAACAACAGTATATGAAAATGTTAAACAATTTTGGTTCAGCTTTTGGGAGTAATGGTAAGATAATATAAATCCATTAGTTTATATTGCAACTGTTGGAGCCAGTGATCCATACAACCCTCCTTTAAACACCTACGCCCCTCGGATATAGGGTTCCGAGACAGGGGAGCTACAGTAATTTCAGACAAATCAGGAGCCCACAGTATAAACAAACAAAAAAATTAATTTTCCAAAGGGAATAAAAGAAAGAAAATGTGAGCTAGCATTGAGGACCTCTAACGTAAATGTTCCATCCCCATACAGGCGTGTCAGGCGGTGAATCCAAAAAGGAAACGTAGGCGCGGTTTGACATCACGTGACCAGAGTGATAAACTGTCAGCGAACACTGAACTGTCTAATATTAGTGGTAATGATAGCGTGGACTTTCCAGTTTATGAGCTTTAATCTATGGCACCTTCTAAATCAAGAAGACCCCGCCAGTAAATACAATCTTAAATAATCTAGAAATAAATACTTTAAAAAATAACAACGCCATTAATCATCAAAATAATCCTACCGTAGGCAAATCATTGGTGGTTCGACACAACTTCCGTAAGCGTCCATCTAAAAATTGTAATTTTGCAGCTAACAAGTGCAATGATCCCATTGGAGACAATCCATTGCCCCCAAGAATACCCCAAAACTAAGTCTATCACCATTAAATTTATAGATTACTATCAGGATAAGCCATTATCAAAATCAGAATAGGACATAAAAACCTAATAGCTTTATTAGATACTGTGGCACAATTTTCAATAATCAATCAAAAATTTTTCACAAATAACATTGTCGTAAAAGAGAATTCGTGCTATCCCCTATTTCACACCAGTCACTCACTGCCAATAAAACCGTAGCACAGTTTAAAATCGATAGAATAAAAATCAATCAGCCCATTTCTGTTGCCCCCCAATATCGGATCAAGTAATTTTAGGATAATGACCTATTATCACAACATAAAGCTTTAATTAATAATGAAAGGAAAGATATTACTTTTAGATTTGACCTCGGTGAACGTTGGGATAAGTATGTTGAAACACTGTGATCAAACCCTGATAGCGTGCGAGGCTGTATTGGCTGATTTTTCGTTAGAGGGCAGTACCTCATTGTACGACCTGTTCTAAATTGAACAATTGGAGTTGGCTCCACAAAATATGAACGAACTAAAATCAATAATAGATGAAAATAAATTAATTTTGGTAGAGGATGTCGCCAAAATGACAGGTGCACAAGTAGAGCCTTACGAACCAGAATTTATTGATGACATCCCCATCTACCAAAGGCAATACAGAATCCCTCACAGCTGCTATGAACCATTATGTAGACAGCTCAAAAATGAGAAAAAGCAAGCATCATTAAAAAAACTAATAGCAATTACAACTCCCAAGTACTTGTAGTGCCAAAAAAGGACTGAGGTGCATATAGTGCTAGATTTACGTAAACTTAATAAAAAATAGTGCCTGTGCGCTACCCATTTATGCACATTGAGGACATTCTTGAGTCATTGGGGGGGGGGCAGATTTTCAATAGCCTGGACCTCAACAATGGCTACTTTAATGTCAAACTAACTGTGAAGGCCAAAAAAAAAATTTGCTTTTTCCATGCCCTGGAACCGTTTTCAGTTCTGCCGCCTTAGTCAAGGGTGTGTAACCAGTAGTGCCATTTTCCAACAAATAATGAGCGAGTGCCTCCACGATGTAATGAGAAAAGGGCATGTGCTGGTGTACCTCGATGACATAATTATTCATTCGGCAACGGTAGAAGAGCACTTAGCCGCTCGGCGTGAAGTATTAGAGGCACTAAAAACCATCAACATGGTCATTAAATCGTCCAAATGTCGTCTTTTCCAATCTTCATTAAAGTTTTTAGGGCATAATGTGGATAAACACGGTTGCCGTCCCATTGAAACGAATATAAAGTCTGTCTTAAAAATACCTAGACCTACTACAGCACGTGGCGTGTGTAGTTTAATTGGTAGCGTCAATTTTTATCGCAAGTTCATTCATAACTTTGCCGAGATGGCAGCACCCCTATACTCTGATAAAAAGGAAGAATGTGCGCATAAACTGGAATAGTGAAGTGGAGTGTGCATTCCAGCGGCCGAAGCAATACCTAGTTTCTGCCCCTCTCCTAGCATTTCCCAATTTTAATAAACCATTTATAATAAAAAGTGACACCTCCCTGATTGCTATAGCTGCTGTGCTGGAACAGGAGAACAGTGAGGGAGAATTACAACCAGTAGCCTGCTGTAGTAGAAGCTCAACAAGGCTGAAATGAATTACAGCGTGATAGAAAGAGAGGTACTCGCGATTGTTTATTCAGTACAGCAGTTCTGCCATCTCACATTCTGTAACAAATTAATATTAAAAAGACCATAAACCCCTCTCATCTTTTCAAATTAAAGAAATCCAATGTTAGGGTGGCCAGGCGGCTAATAGTGCTGCAGGATAATGATATTCACATTGAACATATTCCTAAATAATATGGCAGATATGCTAAGCAGATGTTTCGAACCAGAGGTGGCTAATGTCAACATAGTAACCTCAGACTGGCCCCCTTATCTACCTAGCTAGTTCAAGAAGCTCAACAGAATGACAAATATTGTATGAATATTTTTGAAGAAATTAGAGATGGAAAATATCTAGATAATGAGTATATATTGGACAAGCAACAATTAATTTTAAAAAGAGTAAGGTTGGGGGATAGTCGCTGGATGATGTGCCACTACCATGATACTATCTAAGAGGACATTTTTCTTATGCTAAAACAATCGAGAAAATAAAATGAAATTTCACATGGTCTACCATGTTTAATGACATTAGAAATTATGTCAGGAGCTATGAGAAATACCAGCGCCGTAACACTATCAAATGAAAGCTCCTCTCCAGGCGGTGGTGCCACCTGGCGCCTGTATGCAGAAACGGAACCTTGATATTTTAGGTCCGTTTAGTTACACAGTGAGGCGGAATAGATACATGGTGTTATGGACTGACCATTTCTCCAAAATGTCCTTTGGTAGTCCTATCCCCAATCAAGAGGCTCCCACCATAGACAAAGATTACATCGAGAACATTTTTACTTGGTATGGTGGATCGTCCGAGATTTTATCTGACAGGGGCCCCTATCTAGTTGGCTATCTTATGAATACCCTATGTTCAAAACTAAAGGTCAAAAGGCTGCTGACCTATAGCTATAACCCATGATCAAATGGGATGTTGGAAAGGTTAAACATAAACAGCAAAGTATTAAATCTACTTTCACTTTTGTAACGAGAACTACACTGACTGGGACCTTTTGCTTCCCTATGTTCTGCAAACCATCAATACCATGGAACATAGGAGCAGCCACCAAGTACCCTTTTTCATCTTCCACGGGTTTTATCAAATTGATCCGGTCACCGATTTTAATCAACTAGATCATAATAATGAATTAGACTTGGATGACATAGTCAAAGGCACAATGGAGAAATTAGCCATTGCCAGATCCGAGGTTTACGCTAACCTAACCAAATCATCAAAGTCAGTTGCAGACAAAGACGGTAAGCGCAGGTTACACAAATTCAAATTGGGCCAGGCTGTGCTATTTCTCGACGTGCCTAGCTATTCTGGTCAAAACAGACAATTAAAACCCAGGTACAAGGCCCCTACTCTATAATTCGCCATGTGGGTCCGGTAAACTATCACCTACAAGACATTAACAACCCAGCTATAATAAAATGAGCTCATGTTGATAAAATAAAACCATACTTTGGGAGACCCGTGCTTGATGGCATTTCTGACATCCCATTGGCCAGTGCTGAACCTGAATCTCAGACCAACATACTCCCTCCTCCTAGGTCGGATGAACCTAAATTCTACACTTTAGACGGGAAACTGATAGATGGGGATGCTGCCACTATAGTGTGGAACAGGAGATTGCACTGCCTACCTTGGGATATGCCTTATAAAGGGAAAAATTATATCTATACAGTACAAGAGAATGGTATAGTGGAGATCGACTCAGAAAAAATGGATAGAATGTCAGCGCCCCCTTCAGCTAATTCGATCAGTGAGGTAAATAATGGGTATAACTTAAGGTCAAGATCTTAAGGTAATGTGGGCGGACACACCTGTCTGATGTCGGTCCCCCAAACCCTATTGACACTGAATCACATGTGGCAAAACACAACTACTTTCTCCGGACAGAGAGGTAGTAAATTACAGACTGTAGACAGATGAATAAAGATAAAGTTTGGCTAGAGGTAGATAAAATAATAATAATCATTTTGGGGACAATTTTTAATTCCATCAAGTATGCGCATACAAATTTTTTCTAGTGATCGTTCCAACTAATTTGAAAGGGGGGCATGGCCACAACATTGGCATGGCTTTCATGTCCAAACACAGAAAGGGGTTGAATTAACAAGTTTTGGGAATTCAACCGCTTGCTGCTGGGAGTACATGTTGGACATGAGGTGTTGGGCCACATGTCTAGAACAGCTCTATCCCCATGGCAACTGTCATTTAGGTACTGGTACTTAAGTTTATTAAAATGGGCTAATCGAATTACCTCGTATTGGCAAGGTTTATTTGTTTACATTCTAGCACAATCTGAGATTAAAAACTTTAATTTGTCAATTTACTGTCGGCTAGTGATTATCCCTAATAAAAGTACCCGCTATCAAAGAAAATAATTTTAAAGAGGTAAATCTTAGTACTATAAATCAGGCTAAAATGAAATTTACCTCATGTTAGCAAAGTGAGTCTCACCTTGCATTCTGGGTTTATTGGAAGGTGAGAAATGGAATTTATTCAATCCTTCTTGAATAATGAGTGATAAAAACTAAATCATAAATCCAGATATTGTTGACATTTAATTATATTATTTATTTTTTCAAACTTTTGAACGTGGAAAAAAAAAAACAGCAATGTTTTTAACAATTTTTCGTTTAGAAATTTTTAGGAGACGTCCTCGGTGCGCGTTTCTAAAGTCGCAGTTGGGTCCTAGACATTTGGGGCATCACCGGCACGCCTTGTCTTGAGCTGGCGTTTCAGGTAGGGAGCATAATATTATTGTTGCCATTATTGTTATTAATCGGCAGGAAATTTGCAAATAATGCAAAGCCAAGCCATGTTTTGTCTCTTATTAATGAACCGGTAAATATTGTTATTGTTTAAAAGTTTATGGGAAATTTTGTTTGGCATAAAGCCATGTTTCAAATTGTGTGTCAGGGGTTTCTTTCCTTTTGCTATCAGGGGAGAGGGTAGTTATGAAGTATCTGACTATATTAGTATAGCCATCTGCTTCATAAATGAGTGTAGATACTCCACTCGTTTACTTGCCCTTGCTCTTGCCCCCCCCCCCACTCTATTTTTTTATT
>PXIH01S0001112.1:7223-18712 GCA_003024985.2 Euperipatoides rowelli
CAATAATTGTATTGTCTGACAGTTTTGGCGGGAAAAAAGGTTCTAAATGAGAATAATGTTAAGCAGATTATTTTGTTGCGCCTATGCTAGACAAATTAACTGTATTTACTATTTAGCATATAAAAGTGTAAACTAAGAGAAGAGAGGGGAGATGGAAAATTCTTAGGATTACAGGGGGGAGGGGGGAACGGCCCAGGCAACGTTGGGTAATTCTGCTAGTTTTGAAATAAAATTTAACCTGTTAATCTTTTCTTTATTCCTTAAATTTGAATTTTTAAAGTACTGCCTGAGAATCTGGACTGACCAAATCCCCAAGCAGTCCCGATTTTTGGACTTTTACTGTAGTTTGTTAGATTTGAATTTCAGGATTATCAGGCGATTTTAATTTGGATTCTAAAAAGAATTTAATTTGACAAACCTACCAGTTTCTGGATAATTAATTCAATTACATAGATATCTGAAAGGAATTTTAATATTTTTTAAATATATTATTATAATGCAGTGATAAAGTAGAGAAAAAAAACTACCACTTGCACCAATATTATAACAATACTTTATTACAAATTTACATGACAATAATTATGGCTAATATGAATGAGATTCTTACATATTTGGCAACGACGACAGGATTAAAAATAAATATAGTGTATTGGTAGAGTCAACAATATCAACAAAATAAATGAGATCACTTCTAAAATAAAGGCAGTAATCTCTTTTCTGAAAATCTTATAAGATCAAAACATCCTAAATATTGTTCAGAAAATTCTAAGATTTTTGAAGTCAATCAGAAAATTCTAATACCCCCCCCCCCCCTCCTAATAATGTTTCTAAAAATTTATCCATTGAACACCACTTACAAAAAAAAATATCTACTTTCTAGTAAAGAACTACCATTTCATTATTTTAATTGAAAAAATTTTAAAACATGATTATGGCATTTATTATAAGATAGGTCAGGATTTTCTATTCTGACACACTAGGATAAAAGATAGGAATTCAAACACATTAGGAGCTCTACAGACAAACTAATCATTAAATAAAAAAGCATATACAGTAACTAGATGATAATCAGGATATGACAAACTACGGTTATTCACCAATTTGTCAACGCATTACATTCTATATGTTTGAACTTAATAAAAAAAAGGTAAAACGGTATAATTATTAAATGTTTTGCACAAATGGCTAAATTACACAAAATCTTGTTTATATTTTTAGTCTCTCTGGGAGGGAAGATAAATCCACTGGGTAATCTTGCTAATACTGTAAAATTAGTATTGGGGTACTCAGTGTTCGACACTAGTGGCGGCAACAGGACATACTGTATGCCAAGCAAAATGCATTAAATGCCGTCAGTTTTATCAACTGATGGCATATTTTTGCCATCAATTAAAAAAATAATAAAAAAATTTTAGCTGCTGCTGTCCGAATTTCTGTAAATTCATTTTTAATCGGCCACTAACAGTTTACAAAATTCTATTGGTTCAATTCATTCTCAGTATGACCTTTGCTTATACAACTTCAGAAATAAAATTTTAAAAAAAAATACATTATTCTTAGTTTAACTATAATTTTGGCAATGTACAGGTTATTAAAGTTTTTATATTTTTCTGTTTGCCGCTGGAATATTGCATATGCCGCCAGTACGCTTTAACTGATGGCAAGATTTCACCATCAGTCTAAAAACTTAGTGTCAAGGCATGGGTACTGCATAAAAGCCTTAGATAAGCCAGATATGCTAAGGGTAGCCTTCAGGTCTACTGTTTTAACAACACAAACAGCCATGTCCACAATAGGCTAGTATTCAAATATTCAAATCCACGATGCCTAGATTAAAAATCATCCATATTAACAATTGCTCTATTTAGGCATAGCATAAAAATATATGGTATATGCATTATCCTATTTTATAATTAACTACTAAAATTTAGCTTTAGACTACATGCTTAAGATTGTAATTAACAGTTCACCTAATTTATAAGGTGGTAATAGTGTTAAAATATATTTTTTAAATGTCAAAATTACATTAATAATTAAGTAATTAAAGTTAAATTTGAATCAAAATCAATTTTCAAATTGTTTTAAAGTATTTGACCCTTTATTAACTGCAATTATAACAGCTATTGAGGCATTTTTAAAAAAATGAAGAACTACACACTACTGTATGTAATGCATCACAGCATCAACTGGGCATTTTTATATCCAATAGTATACCTATTAATCTTTTTTTCTTTGACAAATCAATTGTGAACAGATTGAAAAGGAGAAAAGATCGAGTTTTAAAAAATCATTGAGAATTTTGATGCGGTTTTTACAGGGTAGATGTTTCTGAAGTTTTAATATAGCAAACATGTAGCCTACTGTAGATAAAAGCTAGTTTTTTTAAATGATCATATAATAAAACTTTAGTTTTACTTGTACAGTAAATTGGGCCAGATTATGTAATAACAGACCATGTGCCACTTTACTAATTTTTCAGGAGACAGGTTTTAGAAAAACCCTCACCTCACAATTCAGAGTTTACCAATTTTCAGTAGATTTTCACACCTTAGGCTACTGTGTATTTTTATGCGCTCTAACAAGTTATAATATTAAAAATTATAATAAGTGAAGCAATTTATTTATATTGAGAGATTTGTGCTTGGTCTTTTTGTGCATAATAGGGTTTAGTGAATTTACTTAGACCAAACCCCAAATTTCAATTTTTAAGTGATATTTAGCTATGCATAAATAAACCATGAACATATAAACTTAGACCAAACACTAACTTTTAAGCGATATTTAGCTATGCATAAACAGATCAACTGTCAATTATTGGATTGAAAATAACATACTGCGTGTTTGGTCTGGCTACGCATACAATGTAACTCAAATTAGCTTTTATGAAAATTGACATCAATTGGTCTTTGCTGGATTTTTTTAAGCTAGAAGTTGAATAATTGTTTAGAAGGTAGTTTGGATGTTGAGCTACAAGATAGCGCTGCTAACCCAAAATCAGAAAAATTGGTGCTAGGTCTACAAATGCATAACGCCGTCCAAATAAGATTCAAATTAATAAAATGTTATACATTGGACTTTAACTCTTTATAATTGTGGAGGCACCGTCATATTTGTGGAGGAATTTTTAAAGATTATAAGTTAAATATTATGTGAAAATATTTTTTTCTTTTAAGTATTTAAGATTACACGATAGAACATTTAGAAGCTGTGTGAAAATGGTGCTAATTTTCCAGTTATTTGATATACAATATTATATAAAATAGGAATATAGTATACTGTATAGGCTCTATAATTCGGTGTTCTTCAACCTTTTTTCATTTACCGCCCACTTTTACATATTTTGCAGATTTCAATATGCCACCGCCCACCTTGACTTCATGTCGGATTTAATGACCTTTTTTTTTTTTTGGGTGACTTGACGTTTTGTTGACTTCTTAGATTTGATGACATTTTTTTTTTAGTAAATTCATTACCGCCCACCAAAAATCGTAAAACACCCAATGATGGGCGTTCTGTACCAGGCTGAAGAACCCAGCTCTAGGTTGTAAAAAATTTAAATAAAGATCACTAAGTCTTAAAAATGGAAATGCTGGGTAATGCATGTACAGTATATTCTAAAATACGAAAAAAACTGTTCAATCAGTGCAAAACCTTTAATAATTTCATAGAACTAAAATAGTTTAATCGAGGCAAGGAATTAACAGGTGTAATCAATCTACTCAAATCAAAATGCCAAAATGTCCTCTAAATGTTTTAATTTATGTTTAGTAAAAATATCTAGGGAAGCTATTTTACAATCACATTCGTCGCATACATACTTACCGTTAATATGGTTTAATTTATGTTTTTCTATAGAAATTTTGTGATTACACTTATACTCGCACAAATCACAAGCAAAAGGCTTTTCCCCTTTATGTTTCAATTCGTGCTGGCTGAGAAAATATTTATAAAAGGTTTTATAATTACAGGTCCCACACGACAATAATTTCTTATCTTCTGAAGGCTTATCAAAGAAATGGATTAATTTATGATTGTATAAGGATACTGAATTCTCACCCTTAAAATCACATTTATCACACTTGTATTCTTTCTGCCGATGAGTCGATTGATGTTTAAGCATGACCTTTTTAATAGGAGTCTTAAAGTCACATTTCTCACATTTAAAGTCGAGATGATTTAATTTATGGCTAAGCATTACTTTTTCATAAGGCGTCGTAAAATTACACCCATTGCAATGAATTTCTTTCCTAGTGACGTGGTTTAATTTATGTTTACGTATATAAAGTTTGTTTTCGGTCTTGAAATTGCATTCGTTGCAAGAATACATTTCTCGATTATGGACTAAATTATGTTTCCGCATATTGCCTCTACAAGCTGTCTTAAAATCACAGTCCTCGCAGCAGTATGCTTTAGTCTTGGCACGATGCATTATATGTCTATTTATATTCCTTTTGTAAGCGGTTTTAAAACCACAATCATCGCATACAAATCTTTTAGCTAAGTTATGAGTCGCTACATGTGCATCAAGACTTGATTGTTCAGGTGTCTTAAAATCACATTTATCACAGCAAAGCGATGCAGTAGTAGCAAGAACTTCCAGATTGTGTTCTAATTCGGATTCATTAATATTGTCTAGAGCGTAATCTCCAAAATTGAAAGTATTATTGATGAGCATCTCAGGGCTTGTGAAAAATGATTTATCGATAGTCTCAAAGCTACTTTGGTCAAATCCAAATGTATCGCTTATAAACTGAATTATTTTTTCTTGATCGAGATTCGTTTCTTCATCCATTTTATTTACCGTAAATATTAGTATTAATTAAAAAAAAAAAAGTTATGTAAATATTATTAATATTAATCCAATTGCAACAATTCTTTACAATTAGTTAATATACGACCTTTTCAATCACTAGTTTATGTTGCCTAATTCACTATGTAACGAAATATCAATTTGAAAAAATAGTTTTGAAATTTCAAATGATTTATTCACGGTGGAATTGCAAATGCTTGGCAATGTTAAGATTGTTTCAATTTGTAAAATCAGAATAGTAGCTGAAAAAAATTTCAATTATTTTATATATCAATAAAAATCCATTTTAAACAGGTGATTCAACAAACTGGAATATAAGCCAATGCAAATATAGGAATCGGTTGTATTTTAACCATAAAGGATTTTCTTCCATAAGATAGTCCAAGGCTTTTTCTTACTGATACATTCTCTTGGTAAACCTCATTTTTAAATTTCCGTCAAATAGTGTATGTAACTTCATTACCTGGAAAATAAATAATGTTATCAGTCTATAGTAAAAATATAATTTGTTTTCAAGAGAAATGGCTACAACTGTATAAGCTTAGGCTTAAACTTTAAGAAATTAAATTATACAACAGTGTTAGAAATTAAGAATATGTTCATTGGAACCCTGCTGGTCTTAATTTGATAAATGTGAGAGCCCTTGAATAATTTAAGGAGCCCTGGTGAACTGTAAAAATATCGCAACAAAAAAATTTAAATAAAAAAATAAAAAAGATTAAAGTATGCTCAACGAACACAATACTGCAAATTAAAAAAAAAAAAACACTTGTCCCTTGGACAAGTGAACTCAAAATTTCATTTGTCCCACAATTTTCATTAGTATACTTTATCGATTTTTATTTTGTTCATATTAGGATGTTTGTTGCATACACTAACACATAAAAAAAAAAAAATTGTGGAAAAGAGGGAAATGTGGAGGGATGATAAAGACAACAGTATAAATTTTGTCAATTTAGTATTTATAATTAAAAAAAAAAAAGGTTTCTGAATTATTTTTTTCTCACAGGTATTTAATTAAAAATAAATAATATTCACCCCGACCCTCTTTAGAAACTTAACATTATTTCAATAATTAATTCTGACATGCTTAAAATTTTAAAAAGAATAATTTTAAAAATTTGTAAGCCTTATAAGACCAATTTCTTACTGTGTATTATCCCTTGGCAGATCCAAGTGCTAATCCATTTTTTTTATTACCGGTAAATATTTTAAAGTATTATTTTAATAAAAATATTAAAAAAAAAAAAAATTCAAAGTTTAGAATTAAGAGTTTAGAGATAAGCTTTAAATAGTTCTTAACTATGATTTTTTTTTTTAAGTTTTCTGGTTAGAGTAGATGTAAAACATAGCTTGATTATCATGTTTCTAAAGATAATGATGATGCAGGAGGCTATTTCCAACTTAATAATTAGGAGCCTAATTCAGTTTTTGGGAGCCTGTGACTCTAGGGCTTCTCTTAATTTCAAACACAGCTATAATATAAAAAAAAAAAATAGGACTATCACATCGGAGTTATATTAAAAGCTAAAAGAAAAATACATACCNGTATATAAAATGAGAAGAATTGGAATGAATTAACATTCTATGAAATTAGTTTATATTTCAGGAGAACAATACTAGAGTATTGTTCTCCTGTTTGGCACACTTCACTTACCAAAATTCAGGCATATGACCTTGAAAAAGTTCAGAATAGAGTGATTAAAATCATTATGGGGAGTGACTATGAGGAAACATCACATGCCTTAATTTTCTTACCCCTTGAAACTTTAAAAAAAAAAAGAGAACTCTTTTACACAAAACATTTGCTATGCAATTAATTAAAATGTTTTTTAGTTATTGTCCACCCACACAAGGTGAAGTGTCAGGACGGTTCCATATGCAAATACAAACAGATTGTTGAAATCACCAATTTTTATTCAAGGTATTAAATGAGAATCTTTAAAGAAATCACGATTGTTTCTATATTGAAGTTATACATTAAGTTATTTGTAATTCCTTTTCAATTGATCTGTTAAATTTTTCAACAATATAGGCTATCCATATAATAATTCTCATATCCACATTTTGGGCTAGAATGATTAATCTTTGGTGTTAATTGTATAAGTGCTATCATTTTATGTAATTTTGTGTTGTATACGACAATAATAATAAAGTATATACTTTCATGTATACTGGATACACACACATGAAGTTTAACCAGGAACGTCTCATCCAATATCACCCAGGGTAAAGTTAGATGCGACACTTTTAAAGAATTTTGATAAAAAAAATTTCCTTTATTTGTTTTAATGTTTTATTTTTTTTTAGAATTTAATAACAAATTAGATAAATATAAATCATTAAAATAGTATCATGTTCATAGGCATTAAATCAGCTTAAATCATTTAAAGAGGCAATCCATGTGAGTGACCGTGTCCCATTTTCAGCATATTGCAGCAGTGACCAACTCAGATTTTTCTGAAAACTAAAAATTTTAAGGTCATAGGTCAAATTACCTTTATGCCAGGCGTCATCGTCAAAGTTCATCACATTAAAAAACGAGGAGATATCAACAAACCATTGATGTGAACATCTCCTTCCATTGATCCTATCTTAAAGGTCATCGATACTTAAATTCTTTATTATTTGTAACTGGTTTTTGACTATCAATAGGAATAGTCAGAACTTTGGATGTCATTGAAGTTCCAAGTTACATGCAAGTTACAGTAGTTTAGTGTTATGTACAGTATTTATAACTTCGGAGCGGTTCAAACATTTTTGTGTTATCAAACTGATTTATGAGTGTAGCTGAAAGATTTAAGTTAGTGTTCAATATTCAGGCATATTGAAGTTCTTAGATATAGCCTACAATGTTTTATGTTGTGAAATAGTGATAAATGATACTTTATTAAATCCAATATCTCCCAATTTCAGTGGCCCATAACATGTAGTCTTCAAAATGTAAAGGACAAAACCTCTGGCAAACAGCCACACACAAAAATATTAGGCACTTTAGATTTTGTAATGATGTTAGTGTTGAATAAAAATTTATTTACAAAATATAAGTATAAAAAAAGTTACAGTACATTTTATTTGTTAACATCACACCTATTGGGAACAATAAGAAGAAGAAATGTTTGCATAACGAAAGATAGACTCATGCGGTTTGTCCCAGACCGGAGGTTGCAATGTTTGATAAACCCATGTGAGCCCATGGCATCAAGTTCATGACTACATATCCCCACATGAGGTGATAGCATGTTTACCCTGGACAACCAAAGGTACTCCTCCTGACCTCAAAGTTGCCAGTCAAGACCATGTTGGATGAATAAGGTTTAGTAAGAGGATAATAGAAGCAGATTTGTGGGCCAATGCCTGAGTTGTATATCTACAGACCGAATCCAAAGAACCTAGTTAACACTTTCCAGACGATGCACAAACCTGACTCGTTTTTGTCTTTTATCCCTAAAAGTCGAAAAACGAATCTCACTCGTTCATATTTTAAATATTAATTGTTTTTATTTAACTAGTCAGATTTATTTATAATTTGCATTTATTTATAGCCTGATAATTGCTTTCTTCATTTTACTTCGATTTTATTTTTAAATTGACAGAAGTATTTAATTAATTTAATAATAAGAACAGGTTTCTACAGCTACTTTTTCTACTAATGAAAATTAGACAAGCTAAAGTTTTTGAAAAGTTCATTTAGTTTCAGAATGAAGATTCAAGCTATAAAAATGTTTCTAAACTACACTTTGATCTTATTCAAAAAGAAAAAAAAATGAAACATTTTCATTCACAATAATACTTAGTAATTTCTGCTGATAACATTTTCATCTATTTACTGTATAACAGTCAAATTATGATTATGAAATTGACAAGTCTTCAAATGAAAATAATATACACAGATATTTTTTGTTTTATTTTACTTTTATTAGTTTGCAAAATAATATATTATTTTTATTATCAATCTACAGTATATAAGTTATTTAGGCCTATCTATACTGTATATCTTTATATGTGTGTGTGTGTGTGATTGTGTCTGTGTGTGTTGAGCTAAATTTATCACACTAAAACAAAGTACAATCAATGGCATTCCAGTTACACACATTTAGGCTACTGGTAAGAAATTTAGTTTAAAAAAAAAAACTAGATTAAGTAAGATTTGTGATTAGAATAATTAAAGTAGATTAGTAAAATAAAATAAATTATAAAAAGTAAAATAATATTTGACATTATTATCAACATGTTAATGTCAGACTTTTGAATTTTCTCATAAATTTGTATATATTGATATAAAAAAAAATACATTAGCATTGATAGTTATTTTTATGTCAATTATTAGCCAGTCTATTTTACTAAAAAATAAAGCAATCTGAATTTATTTATTCCTATAAATAAATGAACAATATTTTGAAAAATGGTCCCAAATGCTCAGTATTCCCTGGAAGGACCATAATAAATGGCCCAGTGCTGAAAGTGTTAAGTACAGTATATCCCTCTTATTTTTCCCATTTTCCTTACCCTCTTCTCTTTTTCACTTCCTTTCCTCGCTAGACTCTTTAGGGTGCAACTATTTCTTCTTATGACGCAGTTTCTTTTCTTACTCTCTGAGCTTTCATCTTCTATGTCTAACTTGTCCTGCTTTGTAAATATTTTAGATATACCAGTAGAATCATAGCCAGCATCTGGACCATTAACCTTCTCTTCAATTATTACTCAAGTCCTAATATTTGTTGCTATTTGTTTTGTTTCTTGTATCGTGATTGCTATTTCTCCCAATCTCTTCAATGTTAATGTATTACGTTTTACACAATATGGTTACATTACTTTGTTAATCCCCCCCCTCCCCACATTTGCTACTTTGTACTAACTTTATTTTGTCCTTTATGCAAGTTTTTGACATATGATCTTTAAATGAACTAGTGATAATTTTAATAGATAAAAATTAGAGATTTTTCATATTGTGCCCGCAATCTCGTAGTCATCACCTTTTTCTTCCTCCCCCCTCCCTTTTTTCAAACTGTATTAGAAAACATGTTGTAGAACGAGGATGCAAAATCACATAAATATGAGTATTCATTGGTGGAATTCAATTCTTCAAGATTTGTTCAAAATATCTTTTCCATCTTTTAAAAGAAAACTAGATATTTACTTGTTTGAAAATAATACTTTTACAATCTGCCTTCTTGCTTTGAGTGACCTCATTATTTTTGGGATGTTTTCTTTTTATTTTATATAGCCTACATTGTTGAAGCTTAATCTTTTACAATTTCTTACGTTTATGTGATGGGTATACAATTTGTTAGCTTACATAAATTCATTATAACTTACAAAAGTTTAAATCTAGAAATAAATTTGAAAAATAAAAGAATCCAATTTTGATTTGAAAGCGTTAGATGATTCATTAACGATAACAAAAGGAAGATTGTTCCAGTAATCTAAACTTCAAAAGGAGTTTATACCAAATTTAGAGTTAGGCCTAGATATCTCTTTTTGAAGAGTTTAAATGAGTGACCTCTTGTACCATAATTATTAATAAGTTTTCCTTCTTTATTATTTCCAATGACTATTATAAATAATTTATTAAGTCTCCTCTTATTCTTCTGCTGCTAGGGGGCATTATGCCAATTTTTTTGTATCTTGTAATATGATCACAAAACCTTAACGATTACCTTCTTAGTAAATCCTCTTGTAACTTTGTCAAAACAGTCTTTTTTATATTTCAGTTTTTGAAGTCCACCATTTTGATCCAAAATCAATATAGGGGGAGCTGTAGATATGTAGTAATTTATAAAAATCAGGATTACTGTTTGAAAATTTATGTCTAAGAAATCCAAATTTTTGATTAACCTTTTTCATAATAGAGTTAGTATGGAAACTAAAATCAATTCTATTATCAATCCCTATTCCTAAGACTTTATGAACTGATACTTCTATCAATACAGAGCAATCTAGAGAATATGTTGTCTGACAATTCTTTTCCTAATTTCACGATGACACATTTGTATATATCGAGATTTTATTACGAATGGACCATTCCCACAATTTATCAAGATCTTCCTGAAAAACCTCTACATCTTTTGAAGAGATGTTAGCGCCTTTAATGGCCACTTAGTCTGTATTGTAAATAGTTTTATTTTGAATATACAATTTTTTTTTTAAGTTTCAATTTATTGTTTTTTATCATTTGCATGATCTATTAAAGGAAATTTGGCATCATTTGGTCAGTCATATCTGCAGTTGACTTTTTGTAGTTGTTTTATTTCCTGATACGGAGATCAAGGTATTTCGGGGGCCTGTGTTGCCTGTTATTTTAATAGCATTTGAAGATTTATTATCATTTGAGTTATTTCTTCTGAAGAAAGAAGTTATAATTTAAGACAATTATTTAAAATTTTCTTTTCGAACTTTTATTTATATTTTATTAATGTGGTAGACTTTTATCGAATCGGGATGTCCTCTTCAAACCTTATATTAAGTTTAAATTAATGGCGGCTAATGAGTGGAATTGCATCTTAAATGAAATAATGTCGATTGTTATTATCAGGATTATATACAGTACTTTGCGATTGTGAATCTGTTTCTATTAGGATTATTCATGCTTTTTCTATTACCAAAAAGGAGATTTCTGATGGTGATATCTACAAACATTCATTTTTATTGTGTAAAATTTTCTAATCATCCCACTGAT
>PXIH01S0001113.1:0-10477 GCA_003024985.2 Euperipatoides rowelli
AAAAAAGCTTAGCAAAATGTAAAGTCCTGAGTGGCTTATTTCTTTCCAGCTTCGCTCCCTGTCATCCGGCTATGCCACTCTATTATTATTAGGGTAAATCTTAAATGTTTTATTATAAAAATATCCATATTGGCCTGGTCTACCTTAACTGGCAATCCCCAGAAGATGGCCATGGATAAACATTTCACAGTTTACATTTGCTCAAGGTTATGAACAACTGCAAGAATTACTGATAATTGATTGTTGCAATAGGAACTGAATTAACTGCAACCAAACTATAATTCCAATGTACATACACATTAAAAAGTTTCTCTTTCCCTATACGCTACAGTCAATGTAGTGTACAGGGAGAAATAAAGTTTACTTTTTTAATTTCCAATGAAATTGTACAGTATTTGACCATAACTTTTTAATGTTTGATTTTAAGGACATTATATCCAATTACTATTGAAAAGTTTACTTTATAGGGGCCTTAGTCCTTACCCCTATCAGGGCACTGCCCCTGAACCCCACTGACAAGTTATCTTCCTAGCCCCACTGTCTCCTTTTTAAAAGTTTTACTAATTCAAATTCAGATTTAACGTTTAAGAAATTTGGATTGTTTAAAGTTGGCAGGTCTGTGGATGTGATCCTCCAGCCCCCCTTCCCCAGGGACCAAAAATATAGCTATGCCGACACTGAAAAATATTACATTTTTAAACTTTTTTTAATAAAAAATTGATCACATAGTTTTAATAGTTCTATGAATATTTTATACAAAAATTAAATATATTAATATAATATATACAGTATGTTGTTAAAATCTTGTGGATATATTCTGTACATATCCACTGGCCAGCAAATTCCGGAGCACCTTTTAGTCCATTAACAAATAATGTATGATTGAATGTCACATGACTAAATGGCTAGCTCTTAACCTTTTTAATCATTTTTACACAGCTTTAGCTCAACTATTAACTAATTAACAGCTGTTTATTGGTTAAATGATACTCCTGAGCTTACTAGGCAGACACTTATTTCTAATCATTTGTTAGCAGTGCCATCTATTGGTGTTTAGAATTATTTGAAATAATATATGTGAAGGGTTGCATTTTGAGATCAAAAATTAAGATTTTAAACTGTTAANTTTTTTTTTCTTTCATTCAATGGCACCATATTGGCAATGCAATGTGGTTTAGAAGTAGTATATAATGCTGGAAATAATTTATTGTTTAAGAATTAAAACTAAAAGAAAATATGTTTCAAAAACTAACTCGTTTCCTAATTTAGTATGATAGGAATAAATTTTAGTGTCATTAAAGCTTCTAATTTTGTTCACCAGGTCTTTAGGAGCTTACTCACATGACACAGACTTTATACCTTTCAAGTGTACTGACATGAAAGGAACAGCAAAGAAATCATACATCAGATCCTTGTATTTTTTTAATCCTGCTTGTAAATCACTTAACACTTCGTTAAAAGAGCACATAAGATATTGGTATGAACTGGACGGCACATTGCCTTCTTTCCAACTTCTCATTCTCAGATAAATTTAACATTATTTCTGAATTGTGCAAAGAGAAGCCGGGGATAATGGTGACCAATCAATCCGTTACAGGATTTATCAGGTCAGACACAACTTTTATGAACAAGATTTGAATTTTAAATTTTTTTTCCAAGGCAAGCTCTTACAGGACGTTATGATCATTGAAAGATCGTGATTAACTCTCAGACTTTTTCAATTGTGAAAAGGGTTAAGAAATTAAAAATCATTTTAAGTGAGGTTAGGAAATGTTTGAAAATTGTTTTTTCAACGAATAATTTTTTTTTTTAACCCTATATCGGGCGCAATATGAAAAGACACATGGTCGAGTGCAATGCATCTGACAGATACCGTTTTCAATTACTTAGTCTATTGGACTCAAATTTTTTTTTTATCATTATTTCTAATAAAAATGTATTTAATATTAACTTTATAAATCCTATTTCATAATATTTTATTATGTACGCAAATATATTTTTTTTTTTACAAAAAGACAACTATACATAAAAAAAAAAGTGATATCTACAAAATATTGTTTAGTACAATAATGATAATTGTTGACATTTATTTATATACCAATTGTTTGTTATACTTAAATAACAAGTTTTAAAATGTAAATGATTTTTGTAAAAAAAAAATATTTTTGAAATTAACATATAATGTCCAATAGGAATAAACTGTTGCATCAACTGGCGCAATGAATCTAATAGATCAAAATTGACCTCCGTGACCTTGAGGACTTGCAATCATAAACTTTTTTATATCTATTGAAAGAGGAGATCATGCTAGGAAGGTACATGGTGGTGGGGGTTTCTACTTACTAAAATAAAGCTGCGATTTAAAAAATAACACATGTATCTGTCAGATCAGTTGCGCCTGGCGTAAAGTTAAAAAAAAGATAGTGATTAAATTTTAATATGAGTAGTATATTCCTTTTATCAATTAGCAATATCTTTCCAATCTAGTATAGGTTGAACTTTTTTGACGTTAGTGTTTAAGTGGGAGGATAATCATTATTTTCAATGGCCATGAACCAGATCATTTCCTGTGTCACAGATATTGTAACCAAGAATGTGCCTGTGGTATGATTTATTTGGGATCATATTCTAGATGCAGTGTGGTTGTGGTAAGGTTTTTAGGAAGGCACCTTCACGGTTAGCTGTGTTTAAGAATCCGAGCTTTCTGTAGTAGTTGAGCTTCCGATTCCTAAAGTAAAAATGTAAAATAATGGTATTATCTATTGAGAGTCCCGCTTACCCTGGCTTGGTATATCTAGTAAAAGGTGTATGTACGGAAGTAATACTTGAAAATAGTAAGTAGATTCAAAAATATGATTTATGATAACACAATACTATTTGGAATATATCGATATATAACAATAATTATTATTCATAAATATATTGTAGAATCTACATTGGTTTGTTACTTAGAATGGTAATTTGCACAAACTAACTAAATTACGGTTATTAAAATTTCCGCTGTTCGATTTCCAATTTTATATGATGGTTTAGGCTAATAATATATTAGTCCATGTACCTCAAGGTTGAATTTCCTTTTGTCTTCTCTATCTCAGGCTGTACGTATAGGTTTGTTGGATGTCAGGATCAGCCACTGTTTATTGCACAGGCAGCAACTGTAGTGTTTCGTCTAGCTAAATTGTCTGGCTTGACTATTTCAATGGAAGGTTAGACCAGATAGTATAAGTCTCTGAGTCTTAGCAAGAACATGGTCAAGCGTATTCTTCTTTTATACCAACTGGTCGGATTCTCAAGACATTGGCAAGTGATTTACATGCCCAACTGTCCTATCATTATTCTGATGTACATCCTGGTTCTGAGATGCTTTCCACTCAGTCCAAGTTGTATGTAGGTTGAAAGGACGTAGACTAGACTAAATGGAGTTCCAGGTAGTTTGCAGAGCAGATGAAAGTAATTCTCTAATGTTTCAAGCCAATTGCTTGAAATGCTCTTTTATTATAGCATTCAACTTTGTTAAGCAATTATATTTTATATATGTAATAGTATTTGACATTCTAATTATTTGTTATTTCCTAGCTTAGCCATTCTAATCTCTCTCTTCCAATTAGTATCTCCTTACAATAGTTTATTATTTATGACAGTTACTTTGAAATTATCTTCAATGTATAATAACCATTATATTTTACAATTATACTGTATTTTAGGACACAGTATCTTATATTTACTAATATAATTCTACAGCATATTAGAAATGGAATAAATATGATTTATTACATATTTATAATAGATTGTTTATTATTCTGTTAATCATGAATATGCAGTCATTCTGATATTCATGATTAACTGTACATTTATTATTTGCTTGTTTTATGACCCTTGTTTGTCAAATCATTATACACTGTATAATTGTGACAGACTAAACTTGACTCACTCATTAAGGCCAAGGTTAGGACTATTGATATGTGCTTTCCTTAATAACACTGTATAAATCTTGTTAGATTTAGCAGTGAAAAATGTCAAACTTCAAAAAACTGCCATTAAAAATATCACTTCTACACTCTTGAGTAGCATATCTGAGTTATTGTCATTATACTCCTTCTCTTCGTGTGAATTTTAATGAGGAGGGTGTAAAAAGACTTGTTCATTTCAAGCCAGTAGATTACATGTGCATTTAGTGTAGTCAGGGATTGGCAGTGATAAAATATATTTTCTGTTACCCGATTGGTTTACTCTTCAAAGTGGGTATAATGTAAATTAATGAGTATGAATGTGCAAATATGGGGATATTCGAAATTGAACATGCTTTCATCAAAATCCATGAAATTCTTGCATTATTTGTATTTTGTTCTCGGCATTTATGTATTGTTTAGCATTAAAACAAATATTTAAAGATGCCAGTAACATGAATAAATCAAATGTTTTTTTTAATCAATTTTCGTATTCTGGGGCAAAGCCTTAAAAAAAAAATATAAATCCCTTTTTCTTTAACCGTGTCAGAGTGCATTGAAGTTATGTAAAACATGAAACTACTCTTCCATGAGTTGGATACTATGCTACCACTTTTAATATCACTAAGAACACTAATTAACAAGCTTTAAAGTGTCCAGTATATATTGTGTTATAACATTGGTGTTAGGTAGTGGCTGTAAGGCTGGGTCCAAATGTTTATGGTCCACCATTTATCAAAGCTTACACACTTGCTATGCATACGACAAAGAAGAAGAACAAGGCTTCAAGTTATATATAATCTCATTTGGTGCTTATTACAGTAAAACATATAAACAAATAAAATATAAACAATTACAATAAGGAAGTGCATAGCTTAACAGGTACTGGTATTATAAAAGACTGCTACCGACTAACCCTGTTGTTATACGGTTGTCGCACACCAAATATGATGTGAATGCAGAGTGCTTTTAAAGAGGTGGTCTTCCCGTTACAGATGAAAGCACTAAGTTAAAGTGAAAAGTGATGTGAAAGGGTGCTGGTGTAGAATGAGCTAAATCAAACTATACAATTCTTTTTTATAGAGTTTTCATTGTCAAATCTCACTAGTATGATGAAGCTAGGCATTACAAAACAAATTCCAAAATAGCATCACTTTTACGTGACAAAGACAAATATAACCCCAAAATATAATCAATGCAATCTTGGGATATCAACAATGACTTTTTAAATATAAATGGTTAATCTTTATGTATTAAAACTTAGCCTTGAAGTGCTAACAGTTGAGTTTTCAAAAATAAACACTTGAATCGTGGATAAGAACAACTTATAATTAGTTTGTAGAAAACTTTGGTGATCTTAAGTATCACTTTTAGTTCATGTTAATGCCTTATTAGTTTTACCTTTCATTTTTTTATGCCTACCTGGATATCATTTTGTAAAAGTTCCTGAGGGAATCTAATGAATACTGTGACAAATTAAAGTTGTTTAATTGTAATTATTTTCAGAGTAAAGATGCCAATGATGTAACTCTGGTTGCGCAGTTGTCCATGGATCGCTTGCAAATGGTTGAAGCAATTTGCAAACATTGGGAAGGTTAGAACAGTTTGAAATATATTTTAATAATTTTTACATTCCCAGTAAATATTGACATTGAATTAATACAAATTTATAAATTATAGGTCCTATCAGTTTTGCTCTCTACATGTCTGATGCAGAGGCGCAACAGTTTCTCCGTTATGCGCTTAGTTCTGATATCCTAATGTCCAGGAAAAATGTAGCTTATCATATTGTATATAAAGATGGAGTAAGTAAAAAATTTTATTACATCGTCAGTATATGTGTTTTTACATTATCCACATATTTCCATGTATTGTAAAAATAAATATTAACAGAAACTGTTTTAGATTCTTAATTATCATGAGATTAATTGATTCAGGATGGAAAAGTTTAATTAAAATGTTAAGATTTAATCTATATTTTTAGCATGTGTTTTTCTTCATATTGTTTTCTAATATTTATTAGTACGGTAATTTTATTATGTTTTTAGTATGGTCTTGATTCATTTAATTTTTGCCTTTACTTTCAGCAATTTTACCCTGTCAATTTTCTTCGTAACACAGCATTGCGTCAGGTAAACACACCATACGTCTTTCTGACGGATATTGATTTCCTTCCGATGTATGGACTCTACGAGTATTTAAAAAAAACAATTGCTACTATGGACATGGAAAACACAAAAAAGGTATTTTTTATACAGCATCAATTTAAATTCTATTGTTCGGTTTAACTTTTTTACAAAGATACCCTGCCCCCACACATACACACACACTATATAGTTTTGTACTTTGTTATGTGTTTTGAAAAATGACTGACTCAGACAATTGATATTTTTTTTTTTACCTTTTCCTCACGTCCAAGCTTTACAAAAGAATTTATAGTACATGATATCCGATAATTTTTTTTGATAATGGTTTAACATAACTCATGAATCAAAAGTCGTATCCACAAACCGTTCATTATTAGGTCTTGCATGTGTGCCCCCTGCCTTATTACATATTACACTATTACCTATTAAAGGATAATAATTAATTAAATTATTTGATCTCTATTCCTTTCTACGTTTCTTTGATCTTCACCAGTTCTGCAAATAGTGAGAAAATATCTCGTAAGCTTATATCTCTGAAAATATCTACATGTTTAATTCTTTCATTTTATCAGGCAACAAACTTATTTTAACCATACTGTGAATTATACAAATGACTGGGTTTAAAAATGCATTGGAAATACTGGGACAGAAATCAACAATTGTAAAATAAATTAATTAAACCATTTTGATAAAAAATATGTCTTAAAAAAAAAGTGAGGAAAAATATGACAAAGAATTTAAGGTGGTAGCCTACTATTAGTAATATTGTGTGTTAAAATCTTTTTGAAATAAATTGCCATACGGTATACCGTATAGGTCAAGCAAAGAAATTATTTTGTAACTTTTGGAAAATTTCTTCAGGTCAATTAGCCAACATGTTTCTAGAAATTCATTAAAAACAAATCCAAAAATAATCATATCATCATCTATGTGAATACTTTTCACCACTATACAATATAAATGTGTACAGTAACCCTCAAATATTATTGTTACAATTCCATTAACATTTATCTTACTTTAAATTGGTGATGTATCTAAATGTGTTAATAATATTAAACCTAACACCATTGCACCGTATCATTATTAATCTAATATTTTAATTACTATAGATCTATCTCTATACTGTCTATTATCTATTTTTTTTGCTTTTTCTATTAAAACAACATCTTCCCAATGTGCTTAAAATCCTCTTTAATAATGATTAAGCATAAACAATTGAAACTTAACAATTCAAATACTAAACTTGTGATTTTTTTGTCATACATTTATTAAACATTATAGTATGGCAGTATTTCTTTCTTTTTTAACTATTATGGGAAATCTAGAATCACAATTATTAGGTATTACGGTACTACTATGGTAGTATTTGTTGTTTCTCCTCTTATAATTCATAGTTATTAGATTATTTTCTCTTGTTTTATAATCCTTTTTTTCTCTTTAAGGCTCTGATTGTTCCAGCTTTTGAAACTCAGCGTTATCGGTTGACTTTCCCCAAGTCCAAAGCTGAGCTTCTTTCCATGTTAGACATGGGTACACTTTTTACTTTTAGGTAAGTTTATTATTTTCATATTTCTTGTCAAAATTTGAGCTTTACACAAAAATAACTGTATATACACAAATGTGTAATAGAATAGGCCCACTAATCATTGAACTGTTAAACTTACATATTGATTGAAAAAATAACTCATAGTATGTAGAATATTATTAAAAGGAAATCGGGTTGGCATATTTATAACTGTCCTAGAACACCAAAAATACACTACTGCGCAAGTCTAGAGACTTATGTATAGCTAAGCAATGGTGAATTTTCATTTTCTTCGAGCTCTGCGCATCTTATGGTCTATTGACCACTTTAAAAGCCAAATTATCAAAATGTAAAGAGTGTATTAAAATTGTCACTTGAACTAAATATGTGTTGAACATTTCACATCTCGAACTTCAGCAGTAATTTATTAACAAAAATATAACAAATAAAAATGTGAAAAAAAATACTAACATTTATTTTCTCAAAAGAAAGTATAGTATGTTTTTTTTTATTTAAAATAGGGAGGAGGGGTTGTATATTATGTATATTTAATAATGTGAATAGGTTCAAATGAATTATGTTACACACACACTTTAAATGGCACAGCTGCTATCCTAATTTTCTCACATCGCACTCCTTAAATTGATGCACATTATGATTAGGTTAAATCATATGCTTAAATATATTGTCGTAAATCACAATAACAAAAGTAAACAGAAAATAAAATTTTGTAAATCAATTGTGCAAGCAATTGAAACTTCTCTTTGTCTGTGCTATAATATAAAAATAGTCTGGTGAATTTATTTTCTCTGTACATCAGACATTGTAATTTATTTTCAATGCTTTGTCTAAGTACATTAATGAAAGAAGCGATACCTGATGGTCAGCCACAGAAATTTGTAATTTTTCCACCACCCGTAATTCATTTTTTAAAAAGGGTTAATTAACTATTTTTGACTTGACATATCACAAATGTTTTCTTGCTTGTAAAACATCTAATAAAGAGCTTCTTAAACCTTTTCAATTCATGACCCCTTTTTTCCTGGGAAATTTTTTTGGCGCCCCCTGGTATATAGGTATACAAATCAAAAATTAGAAAGAAAATAGTTTTGAAACTGGGTCTCCAGGCACTTAAGTTGATCAATTTTAACTCCTACAAAAATCTTTGGGAAGGTGTAAACATTTCTAAAGAACCATTTCCCACCCTATTCTTTCATATGTTAACTTGTTTAGTAAACTTTTAATTTCCTCTTTTAACATAAATGTTACATTTTTTTCCTTGAAGCAACATGTTTAAATCATTGAGTTTTTAGAAAATATCTGACAAATAACAGTTTTGAAAGCCATAAGTCAATTATGAAAAAAATATATAAAAAATTTTTGTGACCCTCTTATTCAATAAATTACGACCCACAGGTTAAGAATCCCTGATCTAATACACTTTTACAAAAACTTTAATCATTACATTTTACAATTCATGTAATTATTTGCTAGGTTGACTGTGCTAATGATATTATGTTTTTGTATCGTCTTCTTTTCAGGTATCATGTGTGGACCAGGGGGCATGCACCTACAAATTATGCCAAGTGGAGGACAGCGACGACCCCTTATAAGGTTTTATTACATTTATTTTCATTTCTTAAATATTTTTTTTTATCATTGCACATTTGAAGAAATGAATATTATTTTAATATTGAAGATTTGATATAAATAATGTTATTGTGGGAAACTGCTAGAAGTAAGACCTAGAGTTAAATTTTGTTTTTCCTACAATCACTTGTAATATATTTAGTTTCTAACTGGATATTTAACCATATTTAACCTGAGGGGATGAGTAGCAAAATTAGCCTCCCTCTATGCAACACATTATTGTTGCATTCAAAACTATTCCGTATAATTTCTGGAGCTTCGTTTACATTATCCATTATATCTATCTGTGCTAATTATTGTCTTCAATGACATATAAATCCAAGATGGTGGCCAATGAACCACTCTTAAATGTGCTTGTTACTCACGTTATAAATATTCACTTTTGATGATATCCTCAAACAAAAAATTTTTTTACCTGAAATATTTTGGATTTTTACTAAAATGTTTTATATTATGCTCATGATTATTTTCATTAACTAAGTCTTTTCTTTTTTTTTAATTATTGTATATATTACTTTTTATTCTGAAATTTTTTTTATAGTTTAAAATGTGTTAGTTTATTTTGCAAAAATGAAGACAATTTTTTTTAACTCACTATTTATTTTTCATAAATGGATAATTCATCGTGTTTTTTTTTAAAAAGTCATGCTTATGATAAAGTGTCGCTCAAAAATGAACTTAATCTTGCACAGAAAGAGCATGTTTTGGCATGGAAAAAAAGACATTCTTATGTCATAATGCTGTGAGTCTCTGTATAAAGAAAGAAATTTAGGATGTTTGAACACTGTGATCTGTTCACTCTTTTCTAATTACTTATTAGTAAGAAATCAGATTACAGCTTAAATCTTTCACAATAACAACTGTTTTAAGATAACGTTTAGAAAATCATCCGGATAATTTTTGTTAAAAAACAGAAACATAACATTCAGTGGTTTTAAGGTGTAGAATATTTTCTATATAAATTAGCTATAGTTTTTTTTATTATTATTATTTACTCATCTTGATTTAAAGGTTTTAAAATTTATTTATTATTTTTTACATTCAGGTACAATGGGAATCTGATTTTGAGCCGTACGTTGTAGTGCGGCGAGATGTTCCAGAATACGATCGACGTTTTGTGGGATTTGGCTGGAACAAAGTTGCTCACATTATGGAATTAGATATTCAGGGGTAAGATTTATTATATAGTTATATATACACAGTATATA
>PXIH01S0001113.1:22966-32971 GCA_003024985.2 Euperipatoides rowelli
ATATATTTTTTCAAGAATAAATTTTCCATTTCTAAGAAAAACTGATAACAACAAATATTATGCCTGCCCCTTGTAATATTTAACCAACATTTATGAAATTTGACCATAAATGATTGTGATGAAGTTATTGATTATTAAACAATCAATACTTGCGTTAAAAAAAAAAAAATCATGTTGCTTCTTCAGCTGCCTCTTACTCTGCCATATAGGACAAGTCATAACTTTAAAAATTAGATGATAGTAAAGAACATTGAATTAAATTAATTTATTTTTAAATAATCCATCGCTCAAAATTATGGCATTCACTGATATGCTTTTTTTTAAATATAACATTCAGTTTTGAAAGCTACAAGAAAATCATAACCACATGTTATTTGAAGTAAAAACAAATTTTATTGCAGTAGAAACTTAGCCACAAAAAAAAAAAAACAGGTGAAATTTACATACCCATTTGGCAGAGGCCTTACAGTAAACTTGAATCACTTTACTTAAAACGGTTTATACAACTGGAAGAAAAACATTCGGCATGAATACAATTATTGTTTGACACAAAGGCCTTATGGGTGAAATGCTTCCCATAATTGGACATAAGTAATATAATATCTATTATAGTAAACTAAAGTATTATCTTGCCATCTATACGGTGAAATTTTAGTCAGGTTGCCCCAAACTTCTAGGGTACAAGTCCGAGTAGACTTCAAAGTTAATACAGTTGTCCACACATATTGCAAGTAAGTAAATCCAAAAATGATGAAATGGCTCCAGTGTCTGCTGTATTGGATACAAATGTGTATGTAGGCTACCATGTCATCCAGAGTGGATCTTGAAATATAATGTCATGCTTTTGAATGTACGTAATATTAGTTGTATATTATATCAATTGTTTGGGATTATCATAATTGTGCCAACAGTTTTTCATTTAGAATTATTTTATTATGCATAACGATGCCTTGTTTTGTTGTTACATAGAGTTAGTTATTGTCTATTTAATTTAATATTGAAATAAGAATATTGGTTTTATAAAAGAAAAGTGTGGTGTTATAATATTTTGGACTAGCCTATATAACCTGTTAAGTGATAATCTATTAGTTTTTCATGTGTTTACTTTATGTTATCTCTTAGTAATGTCTAGTAATTTGACATCCCATAATGCTTTGCTCTATAGCGACTGTTGTAAGGAAGCTTGTCATGGCAGATACATGTAACTACTGAAGTGAATTTTATCTGAACCATCCTTGTACCTAGGAATAAATAATCCTTTAAAAGTAATTGTGCAATTTGTATTATTGATCAATGAACTCTATGAAGTTTGTATAAGTTTTGATATATTTCAAGGCCATAACTCCATTAGTCTGCCCCTGAAGTTTGGTGATAGTTTAAATTGAAAGTTGATGATGAACAAAAGATCCAAGTCATTTTAGGCAATCAAATGGGAAAGACTTTGCTTTCAAGAGTGCAATTATTTTTAAAACAGTACACTGGTATTCCTAGTGGTGAGAATTGGAATAACAAAACTAAACAAATAAAATATGTGCTTTCATCAATAACAATAAAATAGAACAATCAAATATACAGTACATTGGGTGATATATTAACAAATTTGTTATAATAATTTATCTAAGTTTGATTGAATGTTGGTTAAAATTTAAATGTAGTGGGCAGATTTGTTACTATTAGAATACAGAAAAGTTTACCCAGCTGTTTTACTTGTCATGTATAAAAGTTACATATTTTTAGAACTCAAATTTTTTTTTTGCGAGGAAACAAAATTCCAGAAAATCTTAATTCCTCCTTATTGAAAAGTCAAAGACTCTTCTTGTATTCTAGAAAAGTGGAAGTTACCCAATTCACATTTTGTAAAACTTGAAGAAAAAGACAAAACATGACAATTACTGTGGGTTCTATAATGGTCAATCAACTAATAGACTGATGTGTTGCAATCTTCTAATAAAGAAATTCTCCGGCAGAGGAAATTAAGAACGGAGATTGTGCTGATGCTTTAAGGGAATATTTCAAGGAAAGCACAAAGATGTTGCTGATTTACAATTGGAAGAAAATATTGTGACTATACAACAATATGGTGTTTACTATGAAAGAAAAAAATGGTGACTTTCCCTGCATGTGTTGTATGGAGGAAGGATATCTTGAAACTGCCAATGAAATGGTAAAAAAAGAAGAAACTAAAGGTAGATTATGTTTGAAGTTCAGTTGTTTAATTAAATTGCATATAATAATATAAAATCAACACAAAAGTCCCGATCCATTCAAAGGTTGTAGCAGTTATTTGCGGGGCAGTACATACTCGTTGGAAATAACCTTCGACAAATTCAACTGTGTTGGAAATTGTGACAAACATACCTGTGACATTATTTTATCTACAAGAATGCACACATATGTATGTAAAACAAACAGTATGAATGAATAATATATGAATAAATTACCATTAATTTGCATATGTATGCACAGAAGTTGGTTGTTTTATGCACTGATCTTTATAATGGATCAGATTATATGAGTACAACATTTACTATTAAAAATAGCAAAGCCATGCTATGAATGTAAATAATACATTAACAATAAATGCTGTAGCTATTCCTTGAATGAACAAATCAATGTAACAAAATAATGGCAAAATATCAATTTGATATACTGTAATGGATTCAATCACTTGATGCATAGATCATATGTTTATTATGGAAGTGAAAATTGAGCATACAAGTTTAATTACTGAATAAGCCATTGCCAAAAGTATTACTTTATCAGAATGAATTATTTTTACGGATCTAAAATTAGAATACATGTAAAGTGTTTTAATTATAGCATTAATGTTTATTGTGATTAATTGCTGATTAAATTTAATAATAATTTTCCTTTCTCTTTTTATAGATGCTTGAAAACTTTAAAGAATGAATATATGAAAGATCTTGCCAAGAAATATGGTATTAGTGCCAATAAATATTTAATAGCAGAGAAAAGAAAGAAGAGATAGCATGAGGAGTTACTTAGCAACCATGTTCCTCCAACAGACACTAGAGGGTGCTCAAACTGGCTTCCACTCTGTTCTGTTCTGTGATTGGTGATTATGTGATCACCTAATATCTATTCAGGTTTCAGGTTACCCTCCTCTATTCTAGATGGAGGAAGATATTTAAATGTGTTTTCCATGCCAGATAAGGAATAATACAAAAGATTAAGAGCTTACTGAATGATGTCATATTGTTAAATATTTGCATCATTAGATCTGTTTTTCTATTCCAATTGGTGGGGAGGGGGAGCAGGAGTGGTTATAAAAATTATTGGGGTTGAACTATTAGGTTTGTTTTTTTTTTCTTCTATTTTATAATAATTGGTTTTGCTCAAATATAGTTTTTCTTTCTCTCTTTTTTTTAAAAAATATATCACCATCGTAGAGTCTCTCATCTGTTGATTATCCATCTGTAGGAACATTTTATTTCAATGTTTCTCATTTCACCAAAGACTTTCTTTTAAAATATACATTGTAGATTATCCTGCAAGCTGGAATCAATCTGTTATTTTATCTGGGGATATGTTCATGTTATACAAATAGTCCTGGTTATGTAATCAAGCTATGTCTAATGAAATGAAATCAATGCTTTATAGTTATTATAGAGAGATTAATATTTCATTATCATCAGCAATAAAGAATATACAGTATAGGCTACTGTTATATTCTTCATTATTACATTATCAAGAACCTTTTCGACTTTATTGGTGAGACATCGTTGTGCATTCTTTGTATTCAGCATTTATTCGCCAAGACGTTCATGTTTTTATTGATGACTTGTCAAGGTTTTTTAACGAATTTACACAGATGGTATACAAATCTCCAGAAATATTTTTTTTATTCTTATTGTTGTTTAATTTAAAGCTTTTTTTTTATGGATTTACTTTTCTACTTTTATGTAAAGCCTTTAAAAAATGTGAAAAGTCATGTGAGCCATCAAATACATGAAACAACTCACCCTTTCAATTGAGAAATGGCAAAATAAATAAATCATTTATTGTTTTACGTAAGTGTAAAATATCTAAGAAAAAAATAATAAAATTAATAGGAAATAAACAGCGAATATAAAATGGCCTTATGACATCACGCCATGCTTGTGATTGTATTATGATGCTACTTTTACTGTAATTTAATTGTAGCATAGTAATACGGGATTAGAGGCTAATTTACAATATCCAGGATAAACCAATGTGTAGTTTATAAATGGGATTATAAAAGCATTTATGTAAATATTGAATTACATCAATACGTCTTCATATTGGCTACTATTAGATACATTATTATCAGACACACAACCTAAAAAAAAAAGGTATGTCTTTATTTTTTTTAAAAAAAAAAACGTTTTTAATTAGACATTTTTATTGACTATTTTAATTTTCTATAATCATATTCATATTTTTTAGTTTGATTTTTTTTTTATTAAAAAAAAACCCACCACCTCTGTTATACTGTTTGCATTCTTTTAATTTTCATTTTGACTATTATATAGCTATTTTTTTTACTATGTGTTTTTGTAATAAATGAAAAATAAAAGAATTTAGACGTTAACGTCAAACATTGACAAACAACAAAAATAGAAAAAAAAAATGGAAACAAATCTTTTAAATGGTTAATACTTTATTTTTACTTGAAATAAAATTGAACTGACAAGAATCTCTCTTATAATGACTATAAAGATTGTAGAGGGCGTTAGCATGGATGTTTATATCATTTTCCTGCCGACATATTCACTTATTAATATCCTGATTGTTACACAAAATGTACAAAGTTCAAAATTTTCTACTCGCCCCTAACTTCTGTAACAATGTTCATTATTGTTTTATTATTATTTTCATTCCTATTGCATTTAATTGAATGTGTTCTTTTTTTTGGAACCCTTGTGTGTCGTAGAATATGTTAATCAAATGTATTCTGTATTTATTTTGTTATGTTTAATGGAACATTGTCCTGAATATATTTTACAAAATTGTCAATTTTTTATTTTTATTTTTTTTTTAAAAAAAACAAACTAACATTGATTAAAAAATATCAAAATAACTTTTATAAAATTTTATAATTTTTCAATTCGTTTCAAACAAAATTCAGCTTCAATCTTACATCTACGGACATTCAGAATCGTTCAACACGTTAGTTATGAAATGATGGCAATTCAATATTTTTTTAAACTAATTTAGCATAATTGTTTTAATTAGATCGTTTATATTTTGGCTAGCAGAATTAGTTTAGCTCTTTAACAGTTTTTACGATTAAATTGTCAAAAGGGGGATCCTATAGATTTTCGTGATCTGCAATCATCTGATCATCTTTTATCGAACATATTACTCTTTCTCCTTAGTACACTTTATAGAATTTTGGAAGTCCTGGCAGAGAAATAATTGTTCTTCACCAATTTAGCCACAAAGCTGTGTGTAGGAAGAACAAAAAAAAAACTTAGAACCAGGAAATGGGAGTGTGACTTAGACTATGCTATGTGAAAATATGAGAAGGGAAATAAACTTGATGCGCTAATTGTTTGTTCACATGCATGAATTTATAAAGTGTATTTATGTGGCTGAACTCATAAGAGAGTTGCAAAATTATATTTTGCTTAGGCGAGGCTACATAATGATGTTACTATGTTGAACATATTTGAAATTAGCAATTTTAATTTTGAACATTTTTAAAAAGATAAAAATATCTTTATAAACTCCTTCCCTCCCTACTCCATTCTTTCTTTTAGCTCCATTTTACAATATTAAAATTAAGTTAGCCAGATCTTCGACCCGTTATATTGATCACAACTAATTTAATAAGCATTTTAACTTTTGTCTATACTGTAGATGATCTTAATGAAATTTATTTGAAAATTAAATTCATAACATTTTTTAAAAATTCCTTAAAATGCCAAATTTCTAAGTAAAAGTCAAGAGGGGAGGTCTTTAAACTCTCAGTTAGGGAATATTAAAAATATACACATTCTTTTTGGTACAAAATAGACAAAAGAATTGACAGTATGCTTCTATTACAAATAAAATTTTACCTCTCCCAAGACATTTAAAAAAATTAATTCTTCTTAATTGTAGCTTTTAATAATGGACTTCTAAATTTTTAGCTCATGAGTGGTTTTTTTCATATATTGGGAAGGGACGGAGGTGGAGCTTAATAATGTTTATGTTACAGCGTACTTTGGAGTTGTTAGTTATTGATAATTATAAAACTAACATTTTGATTCTACTTTGAATTATTTTGCGTTCATACTTATTTTTTGTTAGGACAAACGTGTTAACAATCCTCACACAAGTTAGGCACGTTACTTTATAAGACACTTGTTTAGTAAATTATCTACATCATTGTCAACTTTTGGCTGAATTGTTATAACATGAAAACTAGCAGTTCATTCTATTTGAAAATTTTACATCATTCATAATTCAATTTAGTCATAAAAGCTTTAAAAAATATTCAAAACAAAGCTTAAAATATCGCTTATAACCACCCTGCCCAATCCTCATAATTTTATTTATATTTTTACATTGTTAGGATCTGTGTAGTCAGTAGCTTTACTTGCTTATGACACTTTATATTTTAGAATTCACATTAGCCTTGCCATCAGTGCAAATACTTGATTGAAACTTGAAATTAGTATTTAGAAAAACTCCCCCCCCCCCCCTTACACCTAATCCGCTTTGCTAGTGTTTTTTTTATTATTCTCCATTTGTTTTGCTTTAAATTTTTATTTCTATATTTCATTTTCTTATAACAACTGAAATATCACTTGCTTCGGCATACTTTAAATATCGATTGACAATTTTGTAAAATATAAATATAAATATTGGACTAAATCTTAAAAAATTATTTAATATTTTATTCCATTTTTAATTAAAAGAAGAATACAAGGATGACATATTCATTTAAAAATATTTTACTCTACATTCTTGTTCTCCTCCTCCCTACTTGCCCCCCCCCCCTTTATACCTAATCCACTTATAATGGAATCATCTGGTTGCATGACCATTAGAAAAAGCACCGTTTTTATTTAAAAGCTGGCTAATGTCATTTCTGCTCCATTATCTTTAGCTTAGCTTAACCAAACTCATGCTATGCATGTGTTTTTTTAAACTGCCATTTACAACTACAGTTGTTTGTGAATGAGGCAAATTATCGTGACATGATTGACCTAGTCCTAAAAAATAGAGGTATTACTTGAAAATTTTTTTAATTGTTCAGATTTTTTTATGTGAAAAAAATTTAGACCAATTTAGTACTGTACAGCATAAAAACATGTCAGTAATCCTACATCTACTAGGGCCTAGCGAGAGCAACCTGACATTTCACACAAGCACCGTGCATATTTCAAATACCGCTTGCACATGTTTCAGGTTCATACAACCACACCATACACAAGTTCATTTACTATAACTCTATACATTTTAGGGCTAGAAGTCATCTAAAAATTTAACTGGCAAAGATGGGCTAGCTCATTTTATTGATTACTGTCCCAGTGAATAAAGCACTGGATCATTCAATACAATCGCCTAGTCTTACAAGCAGCATTTATTTTAGCCATATGACCAAAATGTATTGTAGTTTTATATTTTTCTACTGTCCTAAACTTACCTTAACCTGAACTCTAACTCCTCATATGTTAATAAATAATCCCATCCCAAACCTATGATTTTATCCAAATTTCATCAAACATGTGCAGTGAGTGCTAAGGAAAAGTTTATAGAAATGCATTTTGAAACATGATTTTTTTTTAACAGGTATAGACAGTCCTCGAATTTACAAGTATTTGTGTCCCGCTTACATTTTTAGTGGGCCCCGGGCCAATGAACTAACTTAACTTTGAGCCTGCATTTGTAGATCTAGGATAATATTATGGTTAATATTATTTTTAAATAAAATGGTATAGAAATTAATTGAAAAATGTTCCATTTTTAGGGTCAGGATAGGGAATCTTTTCAAAGTACTGGTGCTGGTATCAAAATTAATTGAAAAATAAAATACAATAATTATATTTATGACAGGCCTGATTCTGTTTAACAATTTATAAAACAATATTTTATAAAATTAAATACAGGTGGTTTAATGCAAATTTCTAAATTATAAAAATTAAAATTGAATTTGAAAAAATTTTTAAATTATTTTTAAAAAAGTCAAATTTGTTTTATGGACAGTAGGCTACTTATGTTAGGTCAAAGACATTTTTATTTTGCAATTATTTCCATACAATTTTGTTTAAAAAGGATACCTACCTAACCCTACATTCATATAGTAAACAAACATAGCGTAGGCATTATTGAAGGAACTTGAAAAAAAACTAGAAACGTGTTCAGTTTGCAAGCATAGACTTGAAACGTGCAGTGCATGTGTGAAATAAATTGCAAGCGGCTGTCACTAGCTCCAGTCTACAATTTTGATTCTTTTATATTGATAGCTGCTATGAATTTAATTAATTTTTCAAAACGTTTTTGTTTATTTAAAATTAAAGCTTGTTTTTGCGATAATTTATCTAGGTCGATATTCTATTTCAGTCCAAAGTTTTTAAACCTTTAAAATTCCTACAGAAAACATATCATCATTCAATTTAGTTGTCCTCAATCAATAAAGAGCGATTTATTATAAGAAAAACTATTGCTTCGTTTTTTGAACAAGATGATGGGCATTTTTTTTTAATTAAATATTTTTTTAAATTAGGTTTTCATTATTTGTTTTAATATGAAACAATAATTATGAAAACCTAAGATGTGGTTAGGAATTAATTAATACAGGGTAAGGAATTTAAGGTTCACTTAGTTTGGCTATTTTCCCTGTAAGGAACATTAACTAAAATAATAAGTTTCAGCATAGCCTATTGTAAATGTTAGATTTTATATTTTACAGCAACATTTTACATTTCATTTCAAGCTAATTTCAGATGACACATTATTTAATGACTAGACAAATCTGAACAGTATAATAATTTATGCATTCATAATATTATGGACTGTTCGATTTCATTGTTGTTTATTTGATGATTTTTTTAAAAACTAGTAGTGACCTCTATGAAGAGCTAGGTGAATCATATTCAGAATTGCAGTCCAGTTTTATGCCATTAAAACTGATCAAGTACTAAAGACTTTTTGTCTTGAAGTGTAGATTAGATCTTTAAAATATCAGCTTTTGAATTTATCATTATTCATTTTAATGAAGGGCTTTTTATTTTATTTGACTCTTCTAAGTTGTATATGTCTTCATTACATAGACACTCAGGTTGATAGACTTTGTTCCTTTGTGATGATGATGATGTGGATTATTTTTAACATATGTTTAAAACTATTACATTTATAATTAAAAGTGTAATAAAACTATAAAAACAATGCTTATAATACCATATACATGGTTTATTGATAACTAAAAGTGATTAAATTAAAAAAATAATATTACCTCTATCCAGTTATTATAGATTATCTAAACTTATGGATATTTTTTTTTTCATTCTTTCAACTAGTGTTATCCGATCTTTATTTTAACATTCGTCAAAATCAAAAGTAACAAACAAAATTTTTGCCATACACACATTTTTAGTGTGTTGAATAATGTGGAAATTTACGTAAAACCACAGCTTTCCGTTGCTTTTATTTTTTTTAGTTTCATTTTCTCCATATGTTTGTTTCTTGATTATTGGTGTATCACCGTCGTTTGTCTCATTTAGATATTTATAATTTATTAAAAAGCTTTTCCAGGCTAAAATAAATAATTTTGTAATTTTTATCATAATACCATGTAGGCTATGTTATTTAAGATTTTTTTTTTAAAAAAAAAAAAAATTATATTAACCCTTTCCACTCTGGATAGTCGAATCTGTCGACAAATTTCAATTAGCAGTTGCACTCCAAAGTCGAATGAGAGTCAACTTTTTTCTCTCAAATTCAATAATATAATTATCAAAACTGTTTCAAAAGTTGTTTTTTTTTACTCTCATAGATCAAAATATATTTGTCATTAATTATCCCAAGAGATTT
>PXIH01S0001130.1:30105-42712 GCA_003024985.2 Euperipatoides rowelli
TAAAAACAATTTGGACATTTTTTTGCAAACTGATGAATATTTTAAGTGTTTAATTTGATTGATTGATTGGATTTGTGTAAAAGTTTTATTAGACTCACATCTAGACTAAACTAAACTAAACTAATTAGTAAATATTAAATTGCAAATTATGTTGGAAATTGCACTTGGTTTCTCAGACTTCTTTGTAATACTTATATAGCATATAAATATTACCTAGGTGCCATGAGTATCACCTGTGATCTCATATGTTAAATCATAACTTCTTTTTGTTTTGTACCGTATCTGTATTTATATATCACAATTTTTCTATTAATAAAAGTTATTTTATTTTTATTATGGCCCCGGGGTAATCATTTTTTTTTTTAAATGATGGCAGTCTTAACACTGGGGCTTAAAGGTGCGTAATTTCCTCAAAAAAATTTCAAATTATTGGATCGGTCAAGAGGGATCAATTGCATGGCCATCAAGGTCACCTGTCATCACTCCCCTTAATTTATTTCTGTGGGGCTGCATAAAAGACCAAGTGGCGGAATTATGGTACAGGATTGTCCGTTTGGAGAGAAATCGAGTAGAGTAGCCTACAGACTAGATATTCTTAGAGCTACAAAAGGAACACATTTGGAAGTTTACTAACCAGTAACCACAATTCTAAATGTTTGTAAAAAAAATTAAACTATAGCCCTATGTAGTTTGCTTTTCAATATCTGTTAGAAGTTTTTTTTATATTTGTATTTTCTTAATCATGTGAATAAATTGCGTACAACCAGTATTTAAAATTCATTTAAAAAGTGATAAAATAATTAATTATAAACAATCATTAATAAAATGTAGGCTACGTATGATTAGTTTATGGTATTTTACTAACTTAACCCTTTAATATTGGTGTAGTCTACATAGATTTGTGCTTCCGTAATGAAATTAACGTACAATATTTACATCTTTTTTTTTTTAGTCTGGACCACTAAAGGTAACATTTTGTTTTCAGCATTTTTTTTTTGTAGGCTACTATTATAGGCCTACGTGGTAATTTTTTTTTTTTTCACACTTTTAAAATATTTTTAAAATTAACTTAGTGTTATTTTTTGCACTTTAGTTGGATAGGCTACTTCTATGTTCCTTTCTGCCATTATGTTTCTGGCCGTCTGACCAGTTACAATCTTTGGCATTAAATACAAATACAAATATGTNGGACAACAACAGACTACAGTCCAGCGAGGTTGTCCCTAGTCCTAATCTATTTTTTTTTTTTTAATGCACCAATAGCCTACCATAATTTGTTTTCATTTCATTTTCTCAACTAGCCTATTTTAATTGATTGAATTATTGATCCTATGAGAATGCAGTGTTACTGGTAATAAAAAGTTGGCATAACTTGTATCTTGAATTAATAAAAATCTAGTGTTTACTAAATTTTATTTTCCTTAAAATCTTTTTTTATATTTTTACTAGCAGAAAAGCACCGGCGTTCCGGGGTGAGGGGATGAGAGAAAAGTAGGTGGTAGGGTGACCCAATTTAATAATAGCCTGTATTTTTCACTGGGTCCTAGGGAGTAAGTATGCCAAATTTAGTCCCCATTCGTCCAACAGTTTAGAAATTGCTTGTGTGTGTGTGTGGGGGGGGGGGGGGGGGGCATCCATAAGGCCAGAGTGTAAGTATGCTAAATTTAGTGGAGATTGAATATAGAACATACAAATTATGGATAGTCATGACAACATCCAGACATTTGATTTTATAATATGATTGTAAATTAAGCTTATAAATTTTTTTATAATAGACCTATTCTTAAAGTCTAAATTTAATAATATACAGTATAAAAGGCCAGTTTGGTCACTTTGATCAAGATGTCTGTCACACTGCTCAGTCATCTTCGGCGAGCCGATGACGCTCGAAGATGTTTTAGCTCTATTTTTTAAACTAGTATAAAATAATAGGCTAGGCCTGTAATGATGATAATAGGCCTATAACAATTATTTAAAATGATTTTCATCTTTTACTTTAAAATAGCTTTGAAAACAATTTACAAATATGTGGCACGAATTTGTAAACAGCACGTAAGATGTAATCATGTAGGCCTAATAAATGAATTGTTGACATTATTAGACTCACTTTTATAGACTAGAGGTTAATTTATTACACTGTTCTATTGTTTTTATTTCAATAAAATTATTTACAAGATTCACCTTTAAAATTATTAAGTTACATTAATATTTTCAAAGTAGGCTATATTATAGCCCATGGGGGGAGGGGAAGTCTAAAAATGATTAATATAAATGCAGTAGGCCTACTTATGGTATTTCAGGGTTTTTTTTTTTTTTTTCAAGATTGTCGACAGATGTGTTTTAAAATCTCAAGTTTTAATTGTTAATGTTCCTTCTAAATAGCTTTTGGGATTTTCCCAAAGATTAATTTGTTTTTTTAATAAATTTAATTTAATACATGTTTATCAGTACAGTAGGCTATATATAGTATTAGCAAACTTTGTGCTTAGCTGCGTCCAATTGCCTGGTACAACTGAACTACTGTATTTATTGTAATTAGTTACCAAAGTTTAACAGGTTTGGAAAAAAAAAATCATTTTATTTAAATTCTTGACTATTGCATAAACACACACATGAGGCAACTGGTTTTTTTTGTCTCCTAATAATGTGCTGTATATCTTTGTTGTTAAAACTAACAGGGAGGAGGGGTAATAGATTCTTAAAAGTAAGGTATTAGGGTTTGTGGAATACCGGTATACTTTAACTCACAAGAGTACAAGCTGTCAGTGTATGAGTCTCATTTTGGTCTTTTTATCATTTCAATGTAGGCTACATGATTTTTTTACTGTCAAACTATTATTTGAAAGCAAACTTAAGGATTATTGTAGCCTACAGTTAATTTTTTATTTACGCTGGCCTTGTGTTCTTAGAAATCAGTGTGTAAATCAAACAAATTTTCCATAGGAAATAATGATTTCAATGCTAAGGATTATGGGAAGTGATGAAAAAAACCACTGCATTTCTTTTATTCTATTCACTATTATTAACCTCTTGTTAGGTTCTTTTGTTAAAAATTGTACCTATAGATGTGGGTAGCCTATTAGTGGAGGGATGGATTCGAATTTAGGCTAATAGGCATAACATTTATTCATAGAAAAACACTCCTGACATGCAAACATTATAAATAATTCCTTGTCAAGTTAGTTACCGGTACCTACTTAAATTTAAATTTAAAATTTTACATTTGTTCCATTGAAGTTTCATTTAAACTTCAAAGTTTTCTGTCTCCTGTTTGCAAGTGAAATAGCTTAGCATATAAGAAAGTCTTTAAAAAAAAAAAAAAAAAAACTAAGCTTTTTCTACTAAATTTTTTTGTTATAATTTTTCAGTGATGGAATATTGCACACACAAAATAAACTTAACTACAGTACGGTATTTTTTAAATTAGCCTAGGCTATAACAATGTTTCATCAACAGTCAAATAAACACTTGTCTTTTATTAAAAATAGATATCATTTTTAAAATCTTTAAAATCCCTTATAAATTTTAAAATTGCAATATTATACATGACTATTAAGAAAAAGAGAAGGGGTGGTTGAGGGAAAGGTGCATTTGTAATAAGCTAGTCTATAGAAAAATGAACACATCTTTGTGACCCTAATTTCTATGTAATATTTATTAATTTATCATAAGTATAAATTAAATTAGTATTTGCCTAATTAGCCTACTGTTTAAATTAAACACACATATTTTTTTTTTAAATAAAAAGCCTCACGAGAACTCCATCGAACTATTGGAGGTATTTCTCCAATTCATTTTCTTGAAAATATCCTAACTAAACAGAATGATATATTGTTTTTTCCAGTACAGTACAATTAAAATAAAAAATCCAGCAAAACTGGCTTCTGATCTGAACAGGATTTCCACTGTAGGCCTATAGCCAAGTAAACAATTGGTTGCTTCCAGACTATATTTATCTGACTGGAAAATAAATCACCAAAATTATAATTTTTTTAAACATTAAATGCTTTTAAAGTAAATAAATTTAAATCTAATTCAAAATTAATGCATTGATGAATTTGATATGACCTACATAACACTGTAGGCCTACATACTGTAAGCTGATTTTTAAAAATTGTTGAACTTGAGTGCATCTGTTTTGATAAGGCCTAAAAATATATTTTCTTGTGTGATGTCATCCACTGAATAATTTCATCTGCAATAGGGTTATCTCTAATGAATAAAATGTCAGTCTCACATTCCATTGATGATAATTAATAAATGTTAACATTAGAAGCTATGGTCAAAGGAACTGTTTAGCCAGCCCTATTTAGGTTTAAGTTTATTTCAGAAAATAATTTTAATCCAATACATGAGTAGTACGTATAACAAAATTGGATTAATACTTTATAAGTATAAATCTCTAGCCCTATGTAGGATATGAGAATTATTTACAAATTTAATTATTATTACTAATTATAAAATATAAAATAGAACTGTTAATAATAATAGAAAAATAAGTTTAAAATATTATGTTACATTTTAATTATTTTATCATTTTCAACATTGAAGGAATAGCAGATTTGGCAAAGCTTTGGGTTCTATCAAAAGGAAAGAAAAAATCTTTTGAGTGCCTTGTAAAATGATTGGATTGATCAAGCCTGGAAACACGGAGAAATTGTGGAAATTTTACAAAAAAGGAATTTGCTAATTTATTGATTTTTATTGTTCTGTTTTCTAAAGACTCTAATTTTAGGATTAACAAAGCTTTGAACATCATAGTTGATATTCCAGTCACTCAATAATATTTTTACCATTCTTTTTTTGAACATTTTCTAAATCCTTTATTTGACTGCTTGGTATGGATTCAGATCAGACTTCTGCATTATATTCTAAGACTGGCCTAAAAAATATATTATTTCAGTTAAAGAATTAATCTCCAGACCTAACTTTTTTAATCGATATACTGTATAACAAAAAATCTTTTGTTTGCTTTTGAAATCACATAATCTATGTGGCTGTTCCATTTTAAATTGTGCTGAACAATCCTAACATTTTACATCAAGGTTTAAGTTTATGTGGACCGCAAAAAAAAGGAAAGTTTCATAAACAATTTTCATTGAAATGCTCCAACTCCCACTTTTCTTCAAAATTTCTATTTTCGCAGCAATTTTTCGTTTATTTCTACTACCACTTGGCTTTGATAGAGACATGCTGAATACAAAGGACTGAAATAAATGAATAATCGTTGAAATTGTTTAAAATAATACGACATTTTAATAAATAGTAATATTTTTTCTTGAACATTAACTTACCAGACACTGAATAATTGCACAAATTAATAAGCGTTTTACAGAAATGGCACGCCTGTGCGTAAAGTGACGCGATATTAGCATATATTAATTGGCTGGGCCTGGGCCGCACAAATAATTGCTTAGGGCCGCGAGTTTGACACCCCTGTTTTACATGTTTTTGAATTCTTTATTAATGTATTATTTAGTTCAATTTTGATGGGCTTCACTTTTTGTAGATAAACTATGTAACATAAATGTTGTTTTTATTTTAGGTTGAGGTTCATTCCTTGTTTTTGAGCTTGATCATCAATTTCAATTAGGTTATTGAGTTTTCAATTATCAATGGAAATGAAGAATTATTAGCACTAATAACTATTGATGTATCAGCTACAGTATATATTATCTGTTTACAAAATTTAAGTCAATCTTATTTGTTATGATGAAAACCAGACCACCCAGAACTGAGCCCTGAGGAACTCCATTTTTATTTAAGATTGTAAATTTATCGTTGGAATTTGGAATTCTATAATATTGCTTTCTACTTGACAAAAATGAATAAAACCATCTGATTATACTTAAAACACAATATTGAAGTTCACTTCTTTATAATAGCTTATAGGATAATACTGTACATTAAAATATTGATACATTTAGCTGCTGAAGTGTAATAATTGTGTCATTTCATAATTTTTGATTTTTTATTTATTTAAAATGTTATAAAGTAGGCTATCATGAAAAGAAAGTTTTTTTTTAAAGCAAAATTACAGTAAAATCCCTCAAGTCCGAATTAATCTGAAACAAGCTCTGCACATCTGACTCAAGTTGTTCGGATTGTACAGAATTTCTATAGGCCTATATCCATTAATTTTTTTTTATTTTTTATTGACTAATAGGCTGCAAGACAATGGTAGGACTGAGATCCAGACACTAGTACTCTAGTATCTGTATATCAGACCTACCATTTTCCTGCAGCCTATTAGACTATCAAAACATTTTTTAAAATTTGTTTTATGTTTTCGGACTGGGTGGTCTTTCGGACTGGAGGGGTTCGAAGTGGCAGGGTTTTACTTTATAAGAATACAGAAGCCTACTTAAAATACTTCCCTAAGTAGGTTTGAAGCAGGGCCATAACTAGAGGCTTGAGGGCTCGTCAAAATTTTATTGGGACTCCCCCCCCCCTTCTCCGTAAAATATACTTTAAAATCTTTTCAGACACACTAACTGGCTATCAGATTTATCACTTGAACGATACAATAGAGGAGGATTGACTTTTAAGAAAAGTGTGTTAAGCTAGTTACGTTGTAGTAGGCTACAATTCATGATAAAATATCATTTGCTATAGATAGTTGCTAAAATAATGTTTGTCTCTTCTTTGAAGAGCATACTTTAGTACCTACCTTACTTGAGTTTAATTTATCAATATTGGGTAAAAAAAATGTAGGAAGCCCTAACCAACTAATTTTGCATGAAAATAAAATTTATAAGCCTCATTCTAATTAATATACTAGGCATTGTGTTATTGAGTTCTAAGCCAAGTATGTAAGGAGGAGTGTACAGTACATGACGATAAAGCAATGATCAATCGAAGAAATGAGACAGAAATCAGATTTACAGTACCGTAGGCCTATATAATTATTAGTAAAATATTGTAACTCAATAGTCATGTACACTGTTCACCTCATTATTTTGGGATTCATTGTCTTAAATAAAATTAATAATGGGGGGGGGGGGGAGAGGCTTAGGTTGGGTACCTGTGGTATTTTGCCACTCATGCCACCCTGGACTTAAGGACCTGATTTGAAGTATTTATTACCTTGATTTTTATTCTACTAGACCAGCTATGTCCAACATGCGGCCCAATTGAAGCTTTTTTTGGGCCCTTCCGAAGTTTGCAGAAAACAAAAAACTTAGCAAATTTTGTCCTTTCTGTTATCAAAACATGCTGACAAAAAAAATGCTTATCAAACCCTACACGAAGTCATAAAATGTCCATACAACTAAAAAAAAAAAGCTATCAAAATCTTTAGTACAGTCAAATTTTGTCATTGTACGGCTCACAATAGATCACCAGTAATTTTTTTTTTTTGGCCTGACAAACAATTTCAGTTTGACATCACTGGACTAGACTAACCTAATTTTAATAATTTATTGTTCAGACATGCTGTAATAAAAAAATAAAAAAATTTGAGCCAGAGGCCACATAAAATGATGCCCTATGAGTTGCAAGTCACCAATTTCTGGACCCTATAGCCTAGTCACAACTCTCAGTGATACCACATTGACAAGCTCATTTTATGGTGTTTACAGCTTACACACACAAAAAAAAAAGTATATATTTATTGGCTGTTGGATAACAATTCCTCGGTCAGATTTCGTTATCTGATCACCAATATGGCTGACGGTATTAAGTTGAAATTATCTAGATTGGTGCTCAGCAAAAGATTATTTCACCTCTGGATTACCCTACGAGAGTTCAGGGTTACGGTAAAGTTAAGACTAAAGAAAATATACTAAAATCAGTGAGAAAAAATACTAAATCCACACGTTGTTTTAGTGGTCTTGCGACTCCTAGCGTTAATTATGTTGGTGGGCAGATAACGGAATCAGACCCAATTCCTATTATTTATTAAAAATTGATATAATTGTCATTTAATATTGGTACAGTATTGGGAAACTTGAGAAACCTTGCCCTATAACATAGTTGAGTTTTATCATTTAGTTTTTACATCACCGGCTTAATTTTATTTAATTAAAATATTATGGTAGCCTATAGATGTAAAAAAAATATACCGGTAGGCGGTAAATTTAAATTAAAAAAAAATTAACTACCAGTATCTTTTTTTTTTTTTCAACTTTGCTTCTGAGATCTCTCTTAGGCCTACTAGGGAAACAAAATATACTGAACTGTAGACTAGAGGCTACACCTTTTTTTTAATTAAACATCTTAAAAAGAAATTCATTGAATAATGAAGACAAAAATTTTATTTTTACTGAATTGATTAAAATTTTAACAAATGGTTATTCTCCATATTAAAAAATAAGAATATTAAACAGTAGGTTATTTATTGTAACTGATTATAAAGTTTTTTTTTTTCTCTCTTAATTTCAAAGAAGTGGGGATTTCCTTAGGTTATTAAAAGTCTTAAAAATGAATGACGACATAAAGGAAACATTTACTGTAGATATGAACACTTGATGTTTAAAAGATTCATGATGCTGATGACACTTGAAAAATTATAGACAATTGTTTAAAATGGTACTGTAGCCTATTATCTTTTATGATTAGATTTTTTTTAAATTTTTTTTTTTTTTTTAAATGGTTTATTTTTACAATAGCCTGATGGAATATTTATTTGTAGCATTACATTGTTCTGATGATGATAACATTAAAAAAATATTGTTCGAAGTCCAATGTTCATTCAATGAGATGGGGTTAAACTCTGCTTAATTAAAGAATTGATACTAATTTATTGTTTCTAAATTATTTTTAAATTTTGTTTAGGTATGTCTTTTCATGGATTCAGTCAAGTTTGTTGAGCCAGTTCATGAAAGTTTCAGATGTTCCTATTGTCACTATGTTATCCAAGATCCCATGCAGACAGACTGCGGTCACCGTTACTGTAGTAAATGTGTGGATATACTAATACGCGATGGCAGCACAACCTGCTCAAACTGTGGCGAAGAGATTAATGTATCTGAGGTAGTACAGTAGTTATTTATATCTATTATAAATATATAATTTTACTGTTTCCATTGAAGTATATTCTAAAGTTTAAATGTTGAGCATCACAATTAGCCTAAAAATTGTAAATAGGCTACTAGTTCCAGGACAAAAATAATTATAGTAATAATACAGTAATGTGAATAATACTAATTTAAAATTAATAATAATAAATTAAAATTGATAATATTAGTAAAATAAAGTAAAAAATTTATACCAGTAGTATGACAATAGTAGCCTAATAGTAGTATGGTAAATACTTAGTAGTATTCACAATGGTGACAATAACTACTTACTGTAATAAAATATATTGCTATGTCTTAAATTTTAATCATGGTTGAATCAATTGCTCACCGCTTGAATTTGATTAATTACAGTAGGTCGACATGAAAATTTTATCTCTGGAGAAATTTTAAGGAATAGAAAAATATGTTTGTGTTTGCAAACCTTATCATAGCCTACTCAATGTTTTTGTAGCACATAGTTTTTAAAAAGTGTGGAAGTAGTCGTGGATTGATTGTTTAGAGCATTGTGTTGCAAATTTGAGGTTACGGTAATATTTATTTTCATCAAAATTAGTCTTGAAATCATTTTTTTTTTAAAACTACTTATGTCACACAAAACTAACTTCAGTGTTTAACAAACTTAAGGCATTAAACATTTAAGTCTTTTCTTTAATCACTGTGGTTGTAGTTTTATATAAAAATTACTCCCAGGGCACAGTGGGACATTGTCCAAAAGTATCCTGGCCTTCAAAATATGCACAATCATAAACAATAGGTTATAATCTTTTAAAATTACATTTGTATACGGACCATACGGTATAGACTAAGTATGATTGCTACTTAATGTACTGTGATTGTCAAATATATGAAAAGGAGGCCAGTGTAAGCTATTTTATTTTTCTGAGAGAAGAAAAAAATTTACTAGATCTGCTCCTAGGGACATTGTGCTGAATCTATCAAAGGCAATTATGCTTTATTCATTAAGGTATACTGAAAGCATTGTACCAGCTTACGTTTAGTACAAATTAAGCTTAAATTCCATTTGAGTAATAAAAAAGATTAATTGATTATATCATTAATCATGATGTCTTTTTAGTGTAAATGATACCACTTACGAAAATTAAACCAAACCATAAGTTAAATAATATTAGGCTTCAGAGGCCTTAGAATGAGTTTTCATTGTTAGGCCATATGCCTAATGGCTATTAGCTGATTTCAATATTTTTTTTTTTACATACAGTAAGTGGTAAAAAATACCTAATTCTACTGTATTTAATACTGAATTCTCAGTTGATTTTTATTTTTTTCATATGGGTTTTTAAATATTTTGTCTACAAATTAGGCATTAGAATTTCATACTTATGATAAGGATCTTTAACAAAAAAGTTGTAAAAATGTTTATAGGCCCTACTGTACATATTAACAGACAATTTTTTTGTATATGATCGACTGTACACCAATGTCTGGCTCACGATAGTACATTGGGATCGTTTAATTTAATTCAGAATTTTTTTTTTTTTTTTTTGCATGAATAAAAATGGAAAAATTGGGGATTAAGTTTAAGCAGAAGTTTGTCGAACATTTGGCAGTATTTATCAAGGCAAACTATCACAATATGCCAAAATTAAAATGTCCCACTGTACCCTGGTCTATTGCTATTTTATTATAAGTAGAACATCTCAACTCATTTGTATAAGTATTTGCTTCTTGTTATTACTACATCAGTAGTTATTGATAAAAAGAAATGTTAACCCTAGAAGCACTGGGGTTGCCGGCATCCCTGACATTCTAAGACCTTGGCTGCACATGCGCTGAATGGCTCTAGAATGCCTTTATTTTGTCTACTTTCAGTGATTGAGTCATAGACATGACAACATCAATCAAGGATTTTTCTTTACTTATTATGTGCTATTTATATGTTCGGGTCACATACGATCTCACAGTGTGGGTTGTGTGTCAAAATTTGTTCCATGTTTATTTCTACGGTTCTTAAAATATGTGACAAATTAAGTTTATTTTCGGTTTTTTTAGAATTCTAAATAGACAGAGGTTGATAAGTAGCCTATATTATTTTATGGTATTCATTTAAAAGAACCATTGTTCAAACTTAGATTCAACAAATAGTTATAATATTTGTGTATTTGTACAAGTCATTTTGTTCTTGCATAGTTAAGATTAAAAAAGCAATAAAGTAGCTTTCTCTATTAGTAAGATATTAAATATCAAACTAAAAGAAATATATGATTATTTATACGCTTCCAAATTACTCTTATAAATGGGTCATATGTGACCCCACAGTGTGGTTTCTGTTATGCAAAATGCACTGTGTGGCTCTAGGGTTAAATCTATATAATTTTTTATTTTTTTAATATCGTAAGTTTTGGCAACCAGGAATTGGTTAAGATCTAAGAGAATTTGTTGCAGATTTTAAAATTCTCAAATTTTTTATTACAAAGGAGATAATTTTAGCTCCCTTTTGCTGTAGAAAAATTAAAATAAAAGAAATTATCCTGGTAATTTGAGTTCGCCCCCTTTATTGTACTTAATTTTTGCTAACTTCCGGATATATTTTTGTCCCTCTAAGGTGGTGTTTTTTTTTTTTTTTTTTTACCGTATATGTTTGCTTAATTATTTGTTGAGAAAAAAAGTCAATACTATAATATAAATTCCTATATAACCTAAATATTGGGAACTAAGAGCCTGTCCAGTTCAGCAAAATATAAAATGTACCGTAGCTTTTTTGGGGGGTGGCAGTTGGGGAGAAAATTATATGGTTATTATTACAGTTCTGTAACTTGTTGTTTATTCATATAAAGCTTTCTCTTATAACTACTGTATGTTAGGTAGGCTACTATTTTTTTTTTTAGAGTCCAATGGATGAGAGGAATACTTTATTTTAAAAAAAAATTGTGTTTTGAAATTTAAAAAAAAATTGTTTGTTTAAATTATGATTTCAAGCATGTATTATGTGTAACAGGATCTTTTTAAAGTTAATGGTTATTTTTTTTATTATTATAATGGCCTACCTCTTTTGTTTATTTCTATGGATATGATTTGAATAATTGTTGTATGCATCAAATAATTTCTTGTTTAACATGTCTGCTCATGTTTTATTTTTATGAAATTTGAAACCACAATTGATCCATATCTTTTAGATTTTTTCCAGAATGAACTTTGTTTGAACTTTTTTTTTAATCAAAGTGTAGGAGGTTGTTAATCTTGTATTTAATAGAGGGGGGGGGGGGGGTTGAAAAATATGCTTTCACTTCACTAGTCTACTCAGATTTTTACTATTTGTGTGTGTTTAGACTCTATTGATCTCAGTAAATTATATATTTTCGTTTAGATGCCCATACATTGTAACAGAAGGGTGTGGTGAGGGGAGTTATATTTTAGAGTGCGAGTAACCTAAAGTTATTTTTAATATGGAGAAACTACCTATAATTAAATGTGGATGTTTTACATTTTTAATCATAAACTGGCACTGTATAGCTTCTATACATCAGAGCCTCCATTTGAGTTGTTTGGTTCCTAAAATATGCAACTCAAATCGAAATGACTCAAATTGAGTATTAAATTTCCATAGGAATACATTTAAATGTAAGAGA